>PVIY010004780.1:0-99718 GCA_004026745.1 Myrmecophaga tridactyla
TGGATCCTAAATTCCAGCCGCCCCTGCCACAGGCACACAGTAAGTTCCCTTCATACACCCCGGGCTCCACTGCTTCTTCTTGGGCAGCAGAAGGAAGTCATCCCATCGAGGCCATTTGAGTCCTTCTTTATTAGGTATTCAACATTAAGAAAAGACATGATTTAAACCAAAAGAAACTGAAATATTATTTTCTTTGCAGGTGGGAACCCCTTGGGGAAAATCAGCACAGCCTTAGAAAATAAAGAAGCTGCTTTTGGGGGGGGTGGGTTAGAGTAAGCAACATTTTGCATTAAAATTTATTTGCATTGATTCATTTCTATATCGAGGGCTTTTTGTTTCTTTTTTATATGATACCAAATTTATTTTTTTGCCCCATATTTATGTTTCTTTGTGTGACTTTATCATTCTTTGGCAACATGAACTTGGAAAAAGTGTCCTGGTTATATAATGCCCAGGAGACATCCTCGCTCCCAGCAACACTTCCAAAGTGATCCCAGGAATTATCCAGAAAGTGTCTTAGACAGGGCCGTGATGAGGGATTCCTAAAGCCAGGACAAAACAGGATCACTCTTTGTCTCTGAGTCTTCTTCTTTGTTTTTGCACCCAAACACTTTAAACATTCATACACGTAAGCACTAAGGGAAATAATAAGCACAATTTCTAAGAATCCAGTTCCCTGGCTTGTCCCTTCTCTATCCTTTGCCAGAAAGAGTGGCCACATGGTTATCTTTTGAGACAGGCCCTACCCTTGTGTAACAGAGAGACAATTAGGCTGTATGAAACCTTGTGTAGAAAGGTTTAAAACAAAGCACTGATGAATCTGAAATTCAGATTTTCAGTAGTTTTACCAATCATGAAGAAACCTTCATTTTCTTTCCTCTCCCTCATGCTTTTGAAGACACACATGCACATTCCTGATAGACATTTCTCAGTTGTCTCCATCTCCATGGACAGCTCTTCCCTTAATGTAGCAGGAAAAATTCAATGCCAATGGTGATGTGGATTGGTGAAAAAAGAAAAAATGTCTATTCTCAGGGCCCTTTAGTTAAGTCCAGAAAGCACAGCATGGCAACAGTTCTCTGTTTCCATTAGAGGTGTTGGTCTAGGTAACCGGCTTACTGTGTCAATACCCCAGAAATTTTCACAGTCTTAAGAAACCCAAAAGCCCACTATTTTATTTTCTATAGGGCCTAGATGAACAAAGTATACTCAACAATTTGCAGGACCTCTTTGAGCTAGGCGGGAGGCTTACTTTATCAGTCTAATGCGATTTCTGCCATTTGCAACAACACAGTATGTATAGAGAGGTACAGAGATTAACGTAGAGATATGTGCCTCCAGCACACAACTTAGGTCTCTATTCTGGTTCTGTGTGTGTAGGGCCCACTCATTTCTTTTTATTTTCCAATTGATCCCATCAACCTAGGTTAACTAGTGCCTTTGTTAAGATTTCTTATAAAATGGTTACTTTTCAGGCTAATTCAGCAACCACCTTCACAATATGCTTTCACAGACATTATTTTCAGCAATTATTATTATAATAGCCATTATAGTTTGACCCACAGTGTTTCAACATCCATTAAAGGCAATCAGAGTTTCTCAGTTGGTACAGGCTATACATGCTCTCAGTGTAACTCTGGACTATTTTAAAAGATGCTATCACAAAAATCTGCATGTTCTTTTTATTTTTTTGCCCTAGTCATCATTATCCCATCATTTCTTTTGCAGGTGAGAATATTCATTTTCTCTCACTAATTTGATTCAATTATCCAGGTTGTAAGTGCCAGTTTGGAACATATAATCAAGTGTTCTATAATGAAGATAAAGGGTATCAGAGAAGATCAGAGAGTGGGAGGATAGAAAGGCTTGTTGATTTTCCTCATCCAGGAAACCTTGGTGAGATACGTAGGCTGGGAGATGATAACTAGGCCAGAAGGCAGTGGGACACTGAGAACTCAGGCTACCCACAAACACAAACCAAATGTTCGAATATCCACTTTCATGCCCCTGGTTCACATAGATAATTTAAGCATTTCCTTTTAAGCAATCGATTACTGTAAGTTTATTTTCCAAATGATCAATTATTTTAGGTCAAATATATTGCTCCTCTTAATTAATTTAAATCATTAATATTTTCTAAATGTTCAGCATGTTTATAATTGATTGCATTTGTTTTCATCAAAACATTCATCTTGTTCTCATTTTCTTATCTCTAAATAAATGAGTATTTTATCTACCTTAAGAAGGACCCAATAGGAACCGATAATATCTGCAAGTAACAGAAAAAGGCATTTAATTATTCCTGTTAAAAATTAATAGAACTTAAAATAATAATGCATTTTATGCATCATTTTACCTCATATCAAATTTATGCATCTTAAACGGTCTACCTTGATTGAAATGATGCATGTTTGACCCAAAATGCACAGATTTAGATGCAAAATGAAAATTGTCCAACTATCTGTTTACAGTCTTTTTGTCACACTCAATTATTGATTTTTTTCTGCAATCATTTTCCCAGAAGGTCAAGAATCCAGTAGCCATGGAAAAGCTTTGCACCTTTTACTCTGCTGTTTCCACCGGTTAATTATTTGGCTTTGGTTGCAGGAGTGCTTAATATATTTTTACATAGTCTTTAAGAAACCACATTAAAATGTATTGCCATGCAATGAAAAGAATATCTGCCTTTGTTCCCAGCGTTTTAATTCATTTACCATAATTTACCCAATGAGAAGGTCCTCACTGAGTGCTTACTATATGTTATAAATACAGTGGTTGACAATGATGTATTAAGAAGGTTCTGTACCCTCTAGAAACCATAAAATGTGTACGTACATAGAATTCAAAGCACAGCTTGCTCACTACATAGCTGTATGATCACGGGCACATCATTTAAACTCTTCCTACCTTAGTTTCTTCCCCACTAAGCAGGGAGAGTACTGATTACGGGAATATTGATAGTATCAAATGAGCACATACTGTGTGGTACACAATGGATGATTGGTGATAATAAAGGCAGTGAAACGTGAAATAAGGAGCTGATTGGATGTGACTGAGGGGGCAGAACAGCAGTGGAAGTCAAAGCAGTAGGAGGTGAGCACTGAAAAGATCCACAAAGAAAAGGACATCTACCCACAGAACCCAAACCAGATCTTCAGCTCACTTGGGAGACTACATTTAGAAATCTCTGTACTGAAATCTGCCTATTGCAGTTTCTTCCAGGATACTTGGAGACCTCACCTTTGTAGTTGATCGAAAGCCCAGAGTTAATGTTGATAGATGCAATCATATCATTTGTTGCTGCTTCTGGATTTGATTATCTGTTTAATTAAATGGCTGCTACAATTATCAACACTAGTTGCACAAAGCTACTTGAAAGTAGAAGTACATATAATGAGGACATGTTGGGAGAAAGTGGCTGTGAAGTTACTCTTTGAAATTTATTCAATCATTTAAAAATTATTCAATGAGTACCTACCATTTACCAGATACCGTTCAAGGACGGTTATGACCCTTGCCTTCACGGGCCTTACACTCTATGGGGTTGGGAGGAATTAAAATAAATTATAAGAGAGAAAATATAGCTGAGGCTTAAAGGCAAATAACAGTGTACTAGACAAAGAAGGGGGACAACAGCAAGCACTCCAGGCAGCAGGAGAGTGTGTACAGATCCCCAAAGGGGAGGGAAAGCTGAGAACTTTGGAGGAACTCAGGGGAGAGGGGCAATGGGTTTAGTAAAAGAAGAGACTGGAGAATTAAGAACTCTCCAGAACAAGTAGGCCACGGTAAGCAACATTAGAGTTTGGATTTTATCCTAAGAATTATGTAAAGACAGGAATGATTTGAAGTGAGGAAAATAACATGATCAGATTTGCAGTTAAGAAAGGTGACTCTGGCTGCTGTGTGGATAGTAGGTTGCAGGGAATTCAGGTAAGAGTTAGAATAATTAGGAAGGGGGGAGTTCAGGCAGGGAGATTTGGTGGCCTAGATTATGGTAGTACAGTGGAAATGGGAAGAAGGGAATTGAATATCGAAATAAATGGATAGAGGAGCCCAGATCAAATCATTTTTATATTTATTGTGGTCAAAATACATATGACAAAAATTTTCCATTTTAACCATTTTTAAGTGTTTGCTTCAATGATATTAATTATAGTCACAGTGTTGTGCTACCATTACCACCATCCATTATTAAGACTTTTGATGACCCCAAACAGAAAGCATGTAATATATTCCAGACTTCCTTGCTTTTTATGGCTGAATAACACTCCATTGTATGGTTACACCACATTTTGTTTTACCTACTCATTCGTTCATTGATATTTGGTTTACTTCCATCTTTTGGCTGTTGTGAATTATGCTGCTATGAACATTGTTGTACAAGTATCTGAGTCCCTGCATATATTCAGGAGTGGAATTGCTGAATCATAGGGTAATTCTACATTTAATTTTCTGCAAAATTGTTTCTCACAATAGTTGCACCATTTTACATTCCCACCAATAGTATACAAGGGTTCCTATCTCTCCATACCCTCACCAACACTTATTCTCCATTTTTAAAATAATTAAACTAGTAGATGTGAAGTGGTATCTCATTGTGGTTTCAATTACCATTTCCCTACGAGCACTTTTTCATGTGCTTATTGCCCAGTTGTTTATCTTCTTTGGGGAAATGTCTTTCGCTAGTTTTAAATTGGTTGATTTGAATTTTTGTTGCTGAGTCATAGGAGTTCTTCACATATTCTGGATATTAAACCCTTACCAAATAAATAATTCATACTATTTTCTCCCATTCTGTAGTTTGCATTTTTACTTTTTGGATAATGTCCATTTATGCACGAAAGGTTTTCATTTTAACATGTGGACTTGTAGGAATCTCTTTTGAACCATCATGGATAAGGAGTACGGGAAGAATCTGCTTGCAGTAGTTGGGATTGGGAAAGGGGGAATGAGTTCAGTTCTGGACATGTTGATTTTGGAGGGCCTACGATATGTGTAAGTATATATCTACAATACCCATAAGCCATTGTCATGGTCAGGTTCATGTGTCAACTTTGCCAAATGGTGGTTGGGCAAGTGCTGGCCTGTCTGTTGTGATGAGGACATTTCACAGAATTAATCATCATCATGTCAGCTGCATCCACAGCTGATTCCATTTGTAATCAGCCAAAGGGGAGTGTCTTCTGCAATGAGTGATGCTTAATCTAATCACTGGAAGCCTTTTAAGGAGGATTCAGAAGAGACAGGCTCTTCCGGTTTCAGCTGGTGAGCCTCTCCTGTGGAGTTCGTCCAGACCCTCCATCGGAGTCGTCGGCTTCACAGCCTGTCCTGTGGATTTTGGACTCTGCGTTCCCGCGGTCACGTGAGACACTTTTATAAATTTCATATTTGCGAGTGTTCCCTGCTGATTCAGTTTCTCTAGAGAACCCTAACTAATACAGTCATCATAACAACAGGTCTGGAACTCCTGAGTATGGGCTTGACTAGAGGTTGAAAGATGGAAATTATTGATATTTAGTAGGAACTGAAGTTACTGGGATGGGTGAGATCATCCAGAGAAAGTGAGAAGATAGCCTAGGACAGAACCCTGAGCAGATATTCCATATAAGAAACAAGCAGAGGGCAAAAACTCACGAAGACTAAGGAAGGAATGACTGAGGAGGTAGGAAGTATAACAGATATTGTAGTACCGTAGAAACTAAGGGAATAGAGTGTTTGAGGAAGGGCAGGGGGTTCTGCACTGTTAAGTGCCACAGAGAAGTGACCAGTGACCTTTTGAAAGCAATTTCAATGAAATGGACTAGGCATACACCAAAGGGGAGAGACAGCACATGGAGACAGGGAGAATCACTCTTTCAATAATTGGGGCCATGAAGGAGAAGAAAGAATTAGGGCAGTAGTTAGAAGGAGCAGCTTTTAGACCACAAATAACTACCCAAAGAGCAAGATTGCCACTGAAGCTGAATTTCCTGGAGCTAATGGATACCTTTCAAAGTCTTCTCAGGAGAGAAGCCCACAGCCAGATTGGCGTGTGGAAAGAGAGGCTCTCAACCAGGAAAAGAGAATGCACATGTAAAAAATGGTTCAGGGATTTGGGGATCATCCTCACCATTTTTTGGAAGCAGAAAAAGGCAAGATGGCATTCATCTTAATTAAATTTCTTTCTCCCTCCTCTCTCTCCGATATATCTCATTTAAGAAGAATCTCTAGGTGAGCAAAATAGGAATCACTCAATCTCTCTTCAGAAGAAACACTCACTGTAGCACTCTCCTTTATTTATGCAGTCTTGATATCTAATTCTCATTCATTACACTCTGTACAAATGCTTTCCTCTTTGCTTAATAAGTAAAATTCATTGTGAATCTACAGAAAACAAATAGTCAAGTGACAGGTAGTTCTAATTGAGATAAGGCCTTCTTTTAGATTCTTCAAAAACAATTTTGAGAATATTTTCCAGAATTTTAAATGAATAGGCTGAGATCTAATTAGAGTTGAAACCCAAGAAAGCTAATTTAAAAATTCATTATTACCCACTCAGTCTAAGAGGCAGATTGAACTGAGTCATCTGTGGAGCTGCCGTTGCTGTTCCTTGGTGTCCAATTAGAAATAGATGTATCGTAAATGTGAATGTTTTGTATTCATTTCCGAACAGCAATATTTCAGCCCAGTCATAGCCACAACACTTCAGGAGCGTCCTTAACATTCTCTCTCCCTTGAAACAAAGCACCTTTTCTTATGAGGAACTCTATTGTAAGATATTTGGTTTCAAGATGGACACAAACAATCTTCTCATTTGGAAAATGTCTGGAGAAGGTAAATTTATAAGTGAAAAAAGCTGGTTTTGAAAACTTCCAGGGAAGACTTACATTTTCTGGAAGGCAAAGGAAGGATTTAAATTGGTAGCCTCAAATGACTAACGACAAGACCCTATTTGGTTGAAAATTGCTTGCTTATATCCGAAGAGGAAGTGATAAAATATTATACCAAACGTTATTGAATGTCCCTTGACAACAACCTTGAAAAAATTCTAAGTAATTATCAAGTCTCATTTTAAATTAAAGCCTGGCCCCGGTGTCCCACGTCACTCTTACGCAGACGTGGTAATGAGACTTGTGATGGCTTTGTGTATATTGCTACACAGTTAGCTGGCTGGCCACCCTTATGATATAATCTCCTTCCACTGCAATTTAATTAAAATAGTGAAAGATCTGACCTTTTCTGGAGATTTTCTTTTCCATAACACTAAAAATATCCCATAGAAACAATCTTTCAATATGATCTTTCAAACACAATCCTGCTAGTACTAGAGAAGAAGAGAAAGGAAATGAGAAACACAATAATCCATAAAGGTTAGCACAGGTTACCATATGTTCAGTTGTCATGAAATCAGGGTCTCAAGATTATATAGTATATAAGGGCGGTAAGAAATGGATTTAAACCACCTGATTACATGAAATAATGAATGACTGTCACCTATCAAATGTCCAGCATATAATATGAGCACAATCATACTCCCCATTCCTCTTCCAAGCATTATCCTTCTATTTATTTTGAATTGGATGACACTTCGAGGATTCAGTGCCTTGATTTATGGAAACCTATTAGAAGCCTTCCTGTCCCCATATCCCCCAGAATTCTATGAATTCTATAATAAAAGATTTTTCATTGAAGAAAGAGGTCTTGTTTAGTGCTGGTACCATAAATTCATTATCTACTCTTTTCTAATGATTGAGAAGTTCCTGCCTGGTCACAGGACAAATGCCATTTATCCACTTAGCCATGGTGAGTGAGGAAATACCCATCTTTTCACTGTGTGAATGTAGGCTTTGATTTGAACCACAATCTGATGGCTGAGGTGTGAAAGTACTGGAAAAAGTAGGCCATAGTTTAAGGAGAAATGGGGGCCAGGATAGGGGAAAAGTCCTTCTAATAACTAGATAGGGAATGGTAGAAAAGCAGAGGTTTGAAGGTCCGACTGAGCCAAGATCATTTACTTCACCACTCCTCATTACAGCTCCTTAAGAAATATCCATATCACTTTTGACTCTCTGACTCCATCTATAAAATGAGAAAAGCATTACCTGTTTTGCAGACTTTTTAAGATAATTTGGATACATTAGAATATCATCTGGCATATAGTTAATGATTAATAATAAGTAGAAGCTTATCAACAGTCGGGAAAATGAAAACAGCACCAGAGGAACTGTGGGTCAAAATAGGAAACCACAGATTCCCCCAATGAAAGGTAATTTAAGTTAAAATCAAATGGCCAAATTCATGTTTTGCAATGGATTCTAATGACCAAATTCATGTTGTCAGTAAGTACACTTCAGTTAATAGAATATCATCAATTTGCTAAACTAAAAGTAACCTCGAATGTACTCCAATTCACTCACTGTCACCTGTGTTTTCTCAGCCATTGCCAATACCTGCATTGTCTGTCCTTTAACAATTGTCCTATCCCAGCTGTGAATCAGGAAAACTGAAATGGATCCAAGGCATGCACAGAGGTTAAGGGAGACTGTTTTCAATTGATTTTTGTACCCAGAGCTGATCTTTAAAATCTTTAACAGCCAATATAAAACAATGAACGAATGGTGGCCACAGAGAAGTAAAATGGTTGTGACAGTGTATGCTTGGACAATAACTGCCCTGCATATCTCCATGATTCCTAGCATTTAAGTTAGCATATAGTAAGTGCTCAATTGATAATTGTGACTTGAATTCACACTGTATTAACCTGGTCATCTCACAAAAGTGAGGTTAATTAGAATCAATGATTGAATTAACAGTGATCAGTCTGAGGATTTATTTAAAAAGTATTTTTTTAGTTTTTTTCACGAAAATTTTTCAGTTTTTGTGGATCAACTTGTGTATATGTTTTCTGACCTAAATTTAATCTTTCGTAATTTTGATTTTAAGAAAATAACTTTGTTTTGGGGTGGTGGTGCATGGTCCGGGAATTGAACCTAGGTCTCCCTCATGGGGAGGCGAGCATTCTACCACTGAACCACCCGTGCACCTCGATTTGAAGAAAATAACATTTTTAATACTTTAAATGATGGCTTTATTTTTACTGATTGATCATTAAAATTTATTGCCTCATTCCAATAACGGGATATGAAATATCTCTATCATGATGTATAATTTTCAAAGTGCTTTAGCAGGATTTTTGTGACAACCCTTCAAAAAAGGAGAAGCCAAATTCAGAGATGTTAAGTGGCTTGCCAAAATCAGACAACTAGGGATGTGCAGAGTCAAAACTCACTCCCAATCATATACCTTCAAGCCTAGTGTCCTTTTCTCTGTATACTATGCAACCTCTTAGTTGCCTGTATGAACTCCACATTGGGTTTTATTTGGGGCACACTCAACTCCTAAAACAATGAATTCTCCTTAGAGCTGCATCCAATCTCTTGAACTCCAAGTCTCAGCACCCAAGACAGCACCTGCATGCGTGCTTAGTGTCAATGTACCTGCTTGTGAGGGCCGCTGTTAGCCCTTTTACATTACCAAGGCTCTGTGGTTCTCAGGCAGGCATGGATTTCTCTGAGCCTACTTCTCTCTCACACTTAGAGTTACCGATGGTTGTACCCACCATCACAACTGTCAAGTTTCTCCAATACTCTCCAGTTGTCATTCTTAAGTACGTCTTCAGCCCAGCTAATGATTTAACATAAATGGACCAGAGTTGTTAAAAAAGTAAAAGCCATCACAATTTCAATCGTGTTGAAATACATATATTTTGCCCTTCCACATCTGTTTATAAATAAAATAATTTTTCTCAGCAGAGGCATCTGGAAGATGTGTTGATACTACTTGGCAGCAGACACCAGCTGGGCTATTTTATCTGGAACAGATGGTAAATTGATATTAATTAATGATAAGCCTGGACTTTTTCACCACTCCTGACTCTCAGTCTCCATGGATAAGTTTACCATTTTGGTGTGACTCAAGTTTAACGGATTCCTCTTTCTGACCCCATTTGGTTTTAAGAAGAAAAGATAAGAAATTTTCTCTTTTATCAGAGAACGTCTACAGCCCCTCAGGATACTCTGGGCTTGAGAAGTGAGCTCTACTGAGTTCATGATATCACCATAGGGCTGGCCACAGACCTAGGAATCTTCTAATGCTGCTCTACCAATTAATGCTACCCTCTTCCCATAATCCTCTGCACTGTCCTAGAAATTCCCTGGAAGAACTCTTGGAAAGGACAACAGCCAAATGGGGGTAAATTGTACTTTTAATAATAGCTGCAAAAATATCCAATATCCAAATGGAAGGCTCTCTAGAAGGCAACAGCTGAAGTAAACAGGTAAGATTTGACCCCTAATTGAGCCTTCTAACCCTTCTTAAATTGAAACCTTGGACTAGATGCTTCGTGTAAGGAAAATCAAGGGGGGGAGGGGATGGGCAGTGGGTCTACTTATGAATGGAAAGGTGAGTGCTGGAATGGTGCATACCTTTTTACATGCAAGAACAGTACAAACACTCACAAATCAATGGTGCCCAAGTTGATCAATCAGCTCATCAACTCCTCCACCCTGGGGAAGGGAGAAGCATCCAGGAAGGGAGTAAGATTAGTGTCGAAAGAAAGATAATAAATGCCCACATGGGGTAATGTGCAGGGCTCTAGTATGATGTCCAGGGTTCTAGAAAGTTACTACCACCTCAATTCTTCTTAACCATCTCCCTCCCTCATACCTGAAATTCTACTAAAATAATTAGTCCACCATTTTATTTAAAATATCTTATAGCTAGTATAGTAAGGTGATGTTCAGAGAGACTTTATGGCTTATAGAAAAGAGTAGAAAGGGCAATGGGTAACCAAAGTGGGAAGTACAGGGAGATGGGAATGAAGAGGTGCCCAAATCTTAGACAGCTCAACACTGGGACCATTGAGGAATAAGGTGATTGTGCCTTGGGCTTGCCTCAGAAGTCAGGTCATGCATAACAGAATCTCCTTAGTAACAGTCTTACCAGTTATTTAACTTCCTCATCCCCTACACAAAATGGAGTGAAATATCAGTCACTTCGCTCCATGGAGAAAGGGAGAGAGCATGCAAAGAGGGCATGTTCTCTCAGTTCCACCCCCACCCAAAGGCTCTTCCTTCTGTACTTAAAATAGACTACTCAGGAATGATGGAAGCATCCTCATTTATGAACTATTCATCTTACCAATCACTGGAGATGCACAAAAGAAGAGCATGCCGTAACTAAAAATCAATTGTTCCTTTTGACCTCTTAGATTTCGCTGCATTTTCCCTCTGATTTTACTTAGAGACAGCCACAGAAGTTAAATAGGTGGTTCTTGGGGCCACGACAGTGTGCCTTGAGAGAACCTGAAAATAAATAATTGTGTTTTGATAAATGAATGTATCCTGGATCAGGACAGAGATATAAATACCACACTAGATAAAGGTGATATCTCCAAAGATAAGGAGAGAGCTAACTAAAGGTACTGCCATATCTAAAGTCAGAGGTGGAGAAGGGTTGAAAACTAATGGAAGTTTAGGATCCTACAATGACAACATACAGTCCCAGGGTTACAGTCAGGGGAAGGGGGATGTCTGCCTTACACACTGGGGCACTCTTTCAAATGCATGAGACAATGACACTTTGCAGAAAAAGGTAAGCTGATCTGTGAATTGCCAAACCCAGGATCCATTGCCATTTGCCGTTGCAAACTTCTGAGAGGCACTTACCATCAAAGCGCACAGACAGACTATATTACTAGGTAGGGTTTTGGCATCACATCCGTGTGTGATTGTCTATCAAGCCATCTGAGGGCCTAGAAAGTCAGAATTTCTCAAATTGTGTTCCTTAGAACTCTAAAGTTCCATAGAGTTCTCTCACTGGCTGCCTCAAGGAGTCCCAAGGAAGTTAAGCAGGTAGAGCTTATACCTCCACTCATCTCCCACCTTCCATCACCATTTCTGCCAGAGAAACTCCGCTTTTATTTGTATATTACTATTGGATTCTAGGTCGGTTATATTTGGGGAGAGGGTCAGCCACTAAAAATGTATGAAAATTCACCAATATAGACAAAAAAACCCCTAAGAATCTGTTCCTTGGATTTTCTCTCTGGGCTATATCCTGATTTCCAGGTGGCCTCGTCTTAGAAGTTCTCTGTCATACCGAGGACCTATATGAGATAGAAAAGAGAAGGGCAAGCCCAAATGTGGTGGCTTGGAATTATGTATCCCAGAAAAACATGTTCTTAGTTTTATTCCATTTCTGTAAGTGTGAACCCACTGTAAATAGGACCTTTTGATGAGGGTACTTCAGTTAAGGTGTGGCTCAAGTGAGCCGTGATGGGTCTTAATCCCATTACTGGAGGCCTTATAGAGAAGGTCCCAGATAGGGAAGCCACGGGGAGCAGCCAGAAATTGGAAACCATGGAACCTAAAAGAGGAAGGAGAAGATGCTTGCATGTGTGCCGTCATGTGACAGGAAAGCCAGAGATCAAGGCTCACTGGCAACCAGCCCCAGAATGCCACAGTCTTTGGGATGAAAGCTCACCTGGCTGATGCCTTGATTTTGTACCCTTCCTAACCTCAACACCGTAAACCAATAAATTCCTGCTGTTACAACAACCTATAAAATGAAATTAATCTCAGAAAGAAGGCAGACAAAAATTGAGCCTGCTGTGCACAAGGAAGAGGTTTTTAGTTTCTCAACATTTTGTACCTAAAACCCACCTGTGGATCTCAACTAGATCCTGGTCAACCGCAAGGGCATTGAAAAGGATATAGGGGTGTATTTGTCTGTTAAAATGATTGTGGAGTATTGTTATAATTTGAGATATTAGAGCCAGAATGTTAAATGTCCTGTGATATGTGGTACAGTTTTGTATAATGAGATTGAATCTGCCTCCCAATTGCTGCAATGCCAAAATCATTCTTGTTGAAAAGCACTGCAGAGGCATGATCCACTGTCCATGGTAATAAATCATGGAAAAAGTTCTTGGGACTCTCCCTAGAGTTTAGAGAATGGAGACATCTAAATTATATTATATTGGTTGCATCATACTGTCATAGCATAATGATATTTAACATAAAATTACCATTTCCTAATTCTCATATTTTCTGAGTATCATTTAGATGTCCATGTGAATTTGCTGATGTCCATCTTCCACATAAATTATAGTCTTATTGTAAATTAATGCATTAGTCATCTGGTTCTTAGACATTGATCTCTCTGAACTTGGGTTAATGTGAGTCAGTCCATGAGACAGATCTATTCTCAGACACTAATTGAATCAGACTTCAGAGCCTGTAGATCAAAATGCAACTGGACCAGGGATAACTAACTCCATTTAAGACACTTCAGAGATCTCTGGGTAGCCTGCTGATCTTCCTGATAAAACCAATGCCTTAAGTTGAATCTTCATCCAAACTATAACATAAACATTATTTCTCTTCATAAAAAAAAAGGGCTTAGACAAGAGCAGATTCAAAATTTAATTTTGGAGTATGACTTTTAGAACATGTAAATGAAACTCAGTATATATTCTGTCATCACTGTGAATCAGGATGGCATCAGGAAATGGCATCAATTCCATAACGCTAAGCAAAGGATTAGCAGAGGGTGTATGGCATTATACTAGGAACAACAGCAACAACAAAAAATCCAAACTTTTTAAGTAAGAATCTTCTATAGCATTCCACTTACCATTAATAACCTTCTCCTCTTACATTTATATAATGTTGCCCATGGGAATTTATACAATATGACTAATTCATAAAATTTTAATAGAATGGAACACATCTAAAAATATCACCTGCTACTATTATTATGAAGCAGCTGTAGCTTCAAGGTAGAACCTGGTGGGTTAGGAAAAATAATCCTTTTGAGGAAAGGGATTCATTCACTAATTTGATGTGTCATGGGGAAGGCTGTCCTTACTTCAATAGTGTAACCCAGGTTGAAGCAAGTATAAAAGACCTAAAGGATTTCAGTCCCTTTCCTGGGGAGTCAATATTCTTTCACACAGAGAACTCAGATATTCCTACTTGAATGGGAAAAAGTCGCCTCCAGTAGATCGCTAGAATAAAAAAAGTCCACAGTCAAAAAACTGAGTATTTGAAAAATATACACTGATGAATCTTTATTTCTCCCATTTTGTATTCGTTTCATCTTACAATATGAAAAAAGTGCAAAAGCCAAAAATAATAGCAGCCTATTAATAACTCTCTTTTTAATGTAAGCTATTATCAAGTCACTTTGCCAGATCCTTTCCATATGGCAAAGTGCCTGATAAGATATAATATTTGCTTTCAATCCAGAGAAGCTTTCAGATAGCTGTATCTCAATGCAGGCAGCAGGTCATTTGGAGTACATCTTCCTTGTTGGGGAAGAGTCAGTTTCCTGGATTTTCAGAGTTATGCAAATGTACAGTGAGTGGTAACCATTGCCTTGGGAGAAAGATGTAACAAGATCAGCTGTGAAATGACAAAAGCTTTCCGTCCTAATGTCCCTAGTACTAGGGAATTTACTTAGAGCAATAAGTACAAGACACCCAAATGCTCTCCTTTTTTTTTTTACATATTAATTTTTTTTTATTAGAGAAGTTGTAGGTATATAGAAAAACAGAGTTCCCTTATGCCCCTTCTATTATTTGTTTATTTATTTACCTTGGGTTTTTTCCTGAATTTAATTTACTTTGTATTATCAAACCAAAACAACATATAAGCATGAACATTCTTACCATACAAACATTCCGTGTATGGTGCACAACCAATGGCTCACAATGTCATCACATAGTAGTATACTCATCACCGTGACAATTTTTTAGAATATTTGCATCTCTCCAGAAAAGGAAATAAAAAGAAAAAAGAAAAAACTCAGACATTCCATATCCCTTACACCTCCCTCTCATTGACCACTCTCAGTATTTCCATCTACTCAATAAATTTTAAACTTATTCCCCTTATTTTTTTCATACCCCTTACCAGTCCCTTTCATTGTTCACTAGTGTTTCAATCTACTTAATTTATTTTAACATTTGTTCCCCCTAGTATTTATTTATTTTTAATCCATGTTTTTATTCATCTGTCAACATCATAGGTAAAAGGGGCATCAGACACAAGGTTTTCACAATCACATACTCACATTGCAAAAGCTGTATCACTATACATTCATCTTCAAGAAACATGGCTACTGGAACACAGCTCTACAGTTTCAGGCACTTCCCTCTAGCCTCTCTAATACACCTTAAATTAAAAAGGAGATATCTATAAAATGTGTAAGAATAGCCTCCAGGATAACCTCTCAACTCTGTTTGAAATCTCTCAGCCACTGACACTTTATTTTGTCTCATTTCTCTCTTTCCCTTTTCGGTTGAGAAGGTTTTCTCAATCCTTTGATGATGCTGAGTCAGTCCCAGCTCATTCTAACATTTCTGTCCCATGTTGCCAGGGAGGTTTATACTCCTGGGAGTCATGTCCCATGTAGAGAGGGGAAGGGCGGGAAATTTGCTTGCCATGTTGGCTAAAAGAGAGAGAGGCCACATCTGAGCAACAAAAGTGGTTCTCTGAGGGTGACTGTTAGGCCTAATTTTAGGTAGGCTTAGCCTATCCTTTGCGAGGATAAGTTTCATATGAACAAAATCCAAAATTGAGGGCTCGGCCTATTGATTTGGTTGTCCCCACTGCTTGTGAGAATATCAAGGGGAAGTTGAATTTTCCCCCTTTCTTGACATTCCCCCAAGGGGACTTAGCAAATATTTTTTTATTCACCGTTCAAATCATTCTGGAATTTATCAGGTCATCACTCTGGACAAACCTGCAAAATCTCATGCCCTACTCAAGATTCCATGTACTTATGGGGTTCAATTAAACTGTCCATGTAAGTTATATTAAGAAATGCCCTAGTCAAAATATAAATTTTGTACCAAATAAACAGTTTTTTCTTTAGTCTCACACATAAGTTAAAGTTTTAAAATACGAATGACCATCTATTTTCAACACCCTGCGATATTGGCACTCCTTTGTTCTTCCTTATGCAGAAACATTTTAAAATCTGTATATTTAGTCACCATCATTGTACACTCTAGGCATTCCTAGATTATACCATCTCAGTCTTTATCCTCTATCTTTCCTTCTGGTTTCATTTCAAACTCTCTCCTTTTGAGGTTCAACTCTCTTACTTCTACCATGAATGGAGATGGCACCAACTGAGAGTCTGAGGGAGGACACTAAAAACCCCTAAGGGAAACCTGGCTTTGAGGAAGGAGGCATAAAATGGCAATTTGGGTTCAAGATCAGTCCTGGCCACCTTTGTGTAGTTGGGTAGATGAACATGTGTCGTATAAACTAAAGGAGTTTTGTAGGAGTTCTATGGGTCAATTATTGAGGACCTCTGAGGCCTGGGCCCTCAAGGACATCTCTATGGCAGAAGCCAATGTAATGGATCATGTGTGACTTTTTTGCAGAAACTGTGCCAGAAAAAAAGAAGAAATGGCAACTGGAAGATGAGACTGCCTCTATTTCTCTCTCAGACTCTCCAGTTCTCTCTCAGTCTAGCATTTGGACTGAATCAGGGAATGAGTGACTTTGAGAGGATAGTTACAAACTCTTGCATTGTCTTTGCAAATGCAGATCTAGGTTTGGACAGAGACTCATAGATGCAATTATTTCTGTCCTGCTTCTCAGTTAAGGCAGACTTGAGGATGGCTGGAGAGGAGCATAGGCTCTTCTGAAGCAAAGTCCCTCTTCTTCCATGAATATAGATGCACCAAGGTTTTTATTTACAAATGTGCAAATCAGACACTGCACACACTAAAGAATTGCTTTCTCATTGACTACAAAAGGTATGGTCCCCTGGTGGGGTAGATTGTGCATAATTCACTACCCTTCCAAAATTATATAAAATAATGGAATTTTTAAGCCGTAATGAGGCAGGACTTTATGCTGGGTCTTCTGGAGGCTCCATGAGGTTATATTTTCCTACTCCCTATTCATGTTCCATTAGCCTAGTCTATATGTTGATGCTCCATGCAGTAGGGCGATGTGAGCATGTATGAGTCACGCTGATGGTAGATGACACAAGATTCAATTTACATGCTTCCCTTTTCCCTTCCCAGCCTGCTCATCTACACTTCCATCCTGAGACTATCAATCACAGCAGTTGTACTGGGGATATGGCCCTTCTGTTTGCTGACAGGCTCTGAAGATACCACTTTGATAACAGACCCAGGCAGCCTCTTGGAGATGCTGCCCTCTCTCCACACAGCTGGGCTTTGAAGTGGCATTGCTGTCACATAGGGACAGAGGCAATTACACTGGCTGTGGCTTATTAGTGTCACCTAGTTTAAGAACAAGCTGGACAGGCTCTGGATAACAGAGATCTACTTTTCTGAGAGGGGCCTGATGAACTCTACTGTTCACTTCTACATCACTTTAGACAGCAATGAAGACAAAAATGCAGATGTAGACATGACTTCATAAAAGATAAAGCCTGGACATATGCGCTCTCTGGATATTTCAGACTTCCATAAAGCAGACCTCATAGTGTAAGGGCTTTGTGTCCTCAAAGAGTAAGGGCTCAATAAGTATCACCAATTACTACTACTTCCCTACAATGGCTTCCCATCGCTCTTTGAATACAGCTCAAAATATCTAACATACTCTATTATGCCCTGCCTTATCTGGTCCCACTCATCTTTCCAACCTTCTTTCTTCCCACTTTCCCACCTGCTATACATGGAGAACTTAACAGGACATTTCCCAAAGGAGCCAAATAATCAATATATCTCAATCAAAATTTCAGCAAGAGTGTGTGTGTGTGTGTGTGTGTGTGTAAATTGGCATGCTGATTCCAAAATGCATGTGAAATGCAAAAGGCCAGGAATAGCAAGTCAGATTCAGTCCTGAAGAAGCACAGCAGTGCTGTAACAGTTGTTCTATGATCTATCAAAGTTTATTAAAAAGCTGCAATAATAGTGCTGGACTTGGCATCAGCATATGGAATAGGCTAATGGAACATGAATAGGGAGTAGGAAAATATAACCACATCATATATGAACACAATTTATGACAAAAATCATGTTGAAGTTCATTTGGTAAAAGACAATCAGTACAACAAATGATGCTGAGTTATTTCATATTCATACAGGAAAAATGAATCTTGACCTCTACCTCATACTATGCACAAAAATCAACTCCACATGAATTGTAGGTTTAATGTAAAGTGTAAAACAACAAAACTTCTAGAGGAAAACATAGGTAATTATTTGAGGGAGAAATATAATAGGATGCAAAGGTACCAAATATTTAATTTAAAAAACACTTCTGTTCATCAAAGAACACAAATAAGATAGTGGCAAGGCAAGCCACTGAATGGAAGATGATACTTGCAGTACAAATGTTTGACAAAAAGCTCATATATATCAGGAATGTATAACTCCCATAATTCAGTAAGGCAAAGACACACAAACCAATAGGAACATGGGTAGAATACTCAAGGAAGCACTCCACAAAAGAGAACATGCATGTGGCTAATAAACACATGGAAACATACTCAATATTATCAGTCCTCAGAAATAAGCAAATTAAAACTACAATATGATATCACTGCGTGGAATGACTAAGATGAAACGATTGACAACACCAAATGTTAATGATACAGCACAATTCACACTTATGTGTAGCGCAGGTAGGAGCGTAAATAGAAACAACCATAAGGGAATGCTGGCAGCATTTACTTAAACTGATCATATGCGAAACCTGTAAGACAGTAATTCCATCCCTAGGTATATACTTGACAACAATATGGATATAAGAACACATGGATAAGAATGTTTATAGTAGCAACATTTGCAATTAACCCTACATTGAAAACAATTCAAATATCTATTAGCAGTAAAATGGATAAATAATAGTGGTAGATTCATACAATGGAACACTGCACAGTGAATATGAATATGCTAGCACTACCTAAAACAAAGTGAATGAATCTTACAAACAAAAGTTTGAGAAGAAAAAGCCAAACAAAAAAAACAGTCTTACAATATGATTCGATCATTTATATAAAGTTTTAAAACAGGCAAAACTAATGCATCGGGACAGAGTTAGTGTAATGCTTACCTCCAGACAGGATAGTAGCTGGAAGGAGGCACAGGAGGGACATCTGGGATGCTGGTGACATTTTGCTTCTTACCTTGGCTGTTGGATACACACGAATGCCTTGTTTATTAAAAATTGTTGAATTATGCAGTTATAATTTGTACACTTGCATTATTTATGTAATGCCAGATTACAAAATTCACTTTTAAAAAAAAGCGTTTTGGAAGGGATCTTCAAAGCTGCCACACTCTTTTGAGGGAAGCTCTGACTCCCTGCAAGCTCAGCCCACAGAAGCTGCAGGACAATCTTGCTTAGTAGGAAAAAAATACAGAAATCCATGGAGAGTGATAGTTGTTTAAACTGGGTCATGGGTAAATGGGATTTCACTATATTATTCTCTCTGATTTTGTATATGTTTTAAATTTTCCATAACAAAAGCATTTTTTTCCCTAAAACTCTATGCAATATAAAGACTACCAGAATGAACTTGATTTGCACCCAAGTCAAACCAGCAATCACTGGGGTCTCTTTCTTCGCTAACTAGCATGTTATTTCCCTAAGGAAACATTGTCACCTTAGGAAGCTTTTGTCATCACCGTGGAAACCTCTCCTCCTGGTCACTTGAATCCTTGGTGAGTTTTTTCCTTGGGTGTTCTGTTTATATCTCCTTATAAATAAAGATGTTCACTATTTCCTCCAGCTAAAGACTCCCACCAGGTAATTACGTTCTCTTCCATCCTAGTATTACTGCTAATGAATGACTGAATGACAAAAATAAACATCAATGGAGATTGCTTAAAGAAGTAGAGAAAACTAAAGAATATGAGCCTAAAAGAGGAGACTACTAGATGTCAGGCTAACGAGAGGCCCCATGCCTATCAACTGAAAAGGAAATGATTAATTATGGGAGTGTAGCAATAGACATGCCCCCAAGTGTTTCAGTGAAGTGCATTGACGCAGGTTAGAGTCAAAGTAGCAGAACAATTGATTTGAGAGTGTGGAAAATGTTTTTTTTTTTAAATTTAGATGTCATATAAAAATGGTTCTATTTTTAACAGAATAATGCAATATTGTAAATCAAGAAATGATTTAAATGATCAATAAAGAAAAGCTACAGATGAATGCTACAGAAAATTTTTCTTTCTATACATTAAAATAGTCTTACTAGATTAGGGGCTAAAACAGGGCTTTATAAAACCAAGGTATTTTTTTAAGCCATGGAGAAAATAGCTAACATTCCAAGAGTCACAGATCCTATATGTAAAAATACCTTACTCTCATTTATTTCTACGTTAAATGACTACTTTTGTATATGGTTCATGACATTTTTATACTGTTTTCACTTCTCTGTAGGGTTGGACTTTTGTCTTTTTGTTTTCTCTTCTTTGGCCTGGATGAAGCACTCTTTCTTTCTAGATATGGAGAAGAGTGAAGATTTCCTTTGTCCTTCATCTAATTCTAACCCCCATCTCACCTTTTCACCAGAGAGAGAGAGAATAAGGGATAAAATGCTGAATTTCATTGCTAACAATATTATGACTCCCCAGTTGGAAATTGAGCAAGCTGAAAAACTGAACTCTCAAATGTAGCTCAGTCCCTTGGAAACTCTAAGCCAGTATGTGTACCCCCTGAGCCTAGCATCATGCCAAGCATGCTATGAGACTTAGGCTCGAAACATAGCCCAAGGAGATTTAATGATCTTACATAAGAAGTAGTAGAGAGTCCATGTTTCTTTGCAATGAGGAAATCAATTGAAATGTACCTTCCCAAGAAAAGAGTCAAACTATAAAACATGCCTCCTCTCCCTTATCAGCAGAGACTAAACTTCTGCTAATCATTCATAGCACAGAGGTAGAGGACAGAGAGGACTTGGTATTGTCCAAGAGCAGCAAGACCATACAAACAAGACCTAGCCATTGCCAAGATAACAAGAACAAGCCTTACGTTGTCTTAGGGGCTTTCTAACTCCCTTGTAGCTGTACAGTATGACAAAATTATATAAAGAAAGCCCTGGGGACCGCTCAGAGTAAAAAACACCCATGTCCTACGTCCTCTTTGAACCCCCTTGTGTTTCCTCTTGATATCTTTTGAAATTTGAAATCTCACTAAGACAACCTACCCAGATAGGCAATCAAGCCCCTAGTTCATTATGTTTGACCCAACAAAAAAATGAAGTCTGCCTGTCCTAAATATGCCCCGATAGTATGGACAAACTCCTGTCCAATCAACAGGAATCAAGCTCACTTCCTTTTTATGTCTATAAAAATTGCTTGCCATCCCTAGAAGGTCGAAGCTGCTTCCTCCACTTTTGCAAGTGATCTAGCTTCCTTGATGCTGCAAAACTTTTTGTACCAAATACATGCTGTAATTTACAAACTCAATTTGTCTTTTGGCAAGTATAAATGTAAAATAATTTGTGGCAAGCCATTGTCAGGATGTATTAAGGACTTTTCTTTATCAATAATTTGGAAAATATCCAGAATCAAAAATGAATTTGGGTTACTATATGATCAAAGGCTGAGATTTATTTTTTCAAAAAATAGTAGTAAGGGTCCTATTATAAGGACATAGTGCCAAGGAGAGCATGGAATGGAAAGAAGAACAGAATCAGAACAGATAAATGGACTTCTTAACTACACCTGCTAAACCTTTTAAATACATTTCTTAGGGTGAAAGAATTGTGCAAATTAATATCAAGATGAACATCAACTACTTTATGGATATTTTGATTTTTTTATATAATTTATTTAAGTTAACTATACAATGTCTGTGTGTAGTTTGAATCTATAGTGGGCGTTCACACATTCTAAGCTGTTTTGCTTTAGTGTTATAAGTAGAAGAATACTTGACTATAATTGGCATAAACAATGGGTGGCTCCAGAACTGGTGTCATGAATAACCCAGGTTCTTTCTACTTTTCTGCTCTTATCCTCAGCATATTGATTTTCATCTTCAAGCCTGTTCCTTTATGGTTACAGTATGGTGGTCTCAGTTTCAGGCATCACCTCTGCATATAATTACATCCCTAAATAGTGAAGACTGGTTTCTCCTCACGTGTCTCTTTTTCTTGAGGTAAACTTTTCCAAGACTCTCCCAGGAGACTTTGTCTTATATGGTTTTGGTGAGAACAAAGTTATATGCCACAATCTAAAACTAATCAATAACAAAGGGAATAGAATTATAGCATGTGGTCTAGACTACTCATGATTTGTCCCTTGGGACTGAGCCCCTTCCTCAAGTGCAGAAAACCCTCATAGCTGGACAAAACCGATGTTCTGTTTACATTGGAGAAGAGAGAAGTAGCTATTGGAATGGCAGTAAACTCATCTGCCACAAGTTCCTTCATAAATTCTAAATGAAGGGACCTATCAAGTATCCCTACAGATGTCCATTGAGATTAGATAAATCAGCATTGTCTATGGCAATGATGCTCTATTTCCCAGAGTGGGCCAACCAATGCATGGTGAAGTGCAAACAAATCTTTTCCCCTTAACTACTATGTTCTAGTTACTTTTCTAGTGATAACGTACAAAGATGAAGTCAACTTCAGCCCTCAAGAACTCACAATCTGATGAAATCTTAAAGTATAGTCAAGATTTTTGACATCAAGAAAGCAATGATAAGATTGTGCAGTTTTTTCAGTGCACAAAATATAATCCATGCGCTCAGGAATGTTCCAGTTCAGATGGAGGACAGGACCGAATCCTGTAAATCAATGAGAGAATAATTAGATAAAGCTGAAAAAAAAAAATGGATTAGCATGTTTTGGAATGCCTAGGGAGCAGGTTTAACTTATTTGGAGAGTCATTGGACGTTTTTGAGTGCAGTAGTGAAATGACCAGGTCCCTCTGATGGCAAGATGAACTTGATGACAGGGGACTAGGTATAAAAATCCTGTGGCTAGCAAAGCCACGACAATAGCTATTAAATTTGCAACTATAAAGCATTGAAAACCTAAACTCAGGTTGTGAAAGTGGTTATGGGAGAATAGGGTTGATGAGTGATATATTTTACAGGAACTATGGTCAGGGGTTTGTTGACTGCAAAGGCAGGAATGAAGATGAATCCAATAACTACAACCCAGCTGACCAGGAGTGCCTGACCATCTCTCCCTGAGAAGTGGTAGCACCAAGTATGGATCTGAGTTAGCACCATGAAGTCCTGGGCCAGTGCTGAATGGATAGAATGAGTGTAGAATGTGGCACCAAGAGTAAGAAAAAGAAAATTAGCAAATTCCTAACCAACATAAAACAAGTCAGGTAGAGCACCTGGCTAAAGTGTCAACTGAGAACTTAGAGAGGCTAGATCCAGATTCAAGACACCAGATCCAAACCCAGAGGTATCAGACAAGGAAAGAGGTTACTGAATGAAAGGTCCTGGGGCAAATATACAGTACAAAATAATATGGTAAAAAATAAACATAAATATGTCAGTAAACACAGTAAATGTACATGAGTTAAATTCTTCACTAACAAGACAAAAATTGAACTATGGATTTTTAAAACAAAATCTATAAACAATTTATTCGAGAGATAACTGAAAGATAACTAGAAATAAACTGGTCATACCAGTTAAATACCAATCAAAACAACACTTGTGTAACAATACTAATATCTGACAAAATTGACTTTAAAAAAAAAAGCATTGCCATGGATAAAAACAGTAACCACATAATCATAATAGGTTTAATTGACCAGAAATATATACAATTCTTAATTTACAATGGCATCAAAAACACAAAATGCAAATGTTGACCAGAAAAAAAATTGTTTCATTTCTTTAACTGTCAAACGAATATCAAACTTTAAAAAAAAAATCCATAAGGTATAAAGATAGATGATGTAATGAACGCTGGTACTTATTACCTATTTTGAATAATATTAAAAAAGAAATAGATGAATCATCATCAGCGTAGGAAATGTAAACACAGCTCTTTAAGTAATTTTTTTCAAACAAAAACAATCAGTAAGGATATGGAAGATTTGAAAACACAAAATTAACAGGATTAATCTAAGGGGAGAAAAGAGTATCCTCATTTGTGGAATAGGAATAGAAATTAATCTATCTAATTTATAGATTAAATAAGATTAATCTAATAGCCCACCCTGATATTTAACATTTTCTCTCCCATAGCATTTGTAACATATATCCTGTACTTCAAACCCTTGACCCCTCACCCCCTGCCCCCACAAAATGAAAACAATACATCATGATACCCCCCCGCCTTGGTCCACATTGCTACCCAGACTTCAAGGGTATAGAATATCTTGACATTAATTGCAATTTGTTTTTGACCAATTCTTGTCCTTTGCTCATGTTATTATTTGGATTAGATTGTAAACTGTTTGATGGCAGAGACATGGTTTCAAATTTAGCAGGATTTTCGCACAGGGGCTGAGTGACACACAATATTTCTTTTCTTTTTTATTAAAAGTAATGCATGATTGGATGCACGGATGTTTCAGTGGTAGAATGCTCACCTTCCACGTGGGAGACCCAAGTTCAATTCCTAGACCATGCACTCCCCCACCCCCAAAAAATGTAATGCATGATCATTATTATAAGTGAACAATTCAAAAAATGTATAAAGAAAAACTCAATACTTTTTCCACTCTCCCCCTCCCTTAAGGTAACAAAGATTGCCAAGTTATGTATTTCTATCTATCATCTATCTATCTATCTATCTATCTATCTATCTATCTATCTATCTATCTATCTATCTATCTATCTATCTATCTACCTATCTATCTATCTATCCATTCATCCATCCGTCCATCTAAAAACAATGTATTCACAGGCCACAGTGGTTCAGCAGGCAGAGTTCTCGCTTGCCATGCCAGAGACCCGGATTCATTTCCCAGTGCCCGCCCATACAAAAACAAAGACCGTATTCTCCCACATAGTTTCTTTCTTTCTTTCTTTCTTTTTTTTTTTTTTTTTTTGAGGAGGGGCAGGGGACATTTTTCTTTTTTTTACTACCTAGTAGATCTGCTATATATATTACCTAGAACATTTGCACACTTAACGGAAGACCATGGAATTTTTTTCTGGATTGATAAATATGGCTCTAACTGATTTCTCTTCATATCTGCATCGTATTTTATAGTGTTGGTGCACCATAATTCTTCACCCTTCCTTGGTTGATGATTTTGATTTCTTTCAAGTTTTTCTGCCACCTGACATGGTGGTACTTATTGGGGAATAAATCATTTCCCCCACAAAAGTCATATTCAGGTCCCAATACCCAGTCTTATGGGTGTGGTCCTATGGTAAATAGCATCTCCTGAAGATGTTACTTCATTTAAGGGTGATCTAAATCAGGTTGGGCCTTAATCCAGATTACTGGAATCATTTCTAACAGAATGAAATTCAGATAGAGAAAGAGAGAAGCCATGGGAAGCAACCAGAAGCTGGAATTAAGTGAACCTGGAAGAGAAAGGAGAAGCCATCACCATGTGTATTGCCATACACCAACCTGTGAATGGTGTTTTAGTTTCCTAGGCTCCTTGAGCAGCTTAGGAAACCAATGGGATGGGTTAAACAATGGGAATTTATTTGCTCATGGTCTGAGCAATAAATCCAAATCAAGGTATCAAGGCGATGATTTCTTCCTGAAAGCTGTGACATTCTGGGGCTAGCTACAGGTGATCTTTGGTTCTTAGCTTTTCACATGGTAAGGAAAATGGCAGCCTCTCCTGGTTTCTCTATTGTTTTCCAGATTCCGTTGAATTTCAGCTTCTTGCTTCCATGGTGTGAGCTCCCTTGCTGAGTTTCCCCCCCCACTTCTAAATGCCTCCAATAATAGAATTAAGACCCATCCTGATAGAGGTGGACCACACTTCCACTGAAGTGACCTCATCAAAAGACCCTAACTGGGAATGGGTTCACACTTCTAGCAATGGATTTGACTTAAGAACGTGTTTTTCTGGGGTAATACAGCTTCACCCATCACGTATGGTAATTGTTTTGGTATCCAGAAAGCCAAAATAGTGTTTTTCAATCCTGTCAGGTAGATTACTAAGAGAGAGATTTGGGGATCTTTTTTTATTTCTTAAAGTAAGTTCTTGGTTACCTTTCCAAAAAATTCTTATAGTTTGCATTCCCACAAGCAATATATTGAAGGGTCAGTTTCCTGCCTTCTGAGTTCTATCACACCTGTTCATTTTTATCCATCTGGAAACAAAAAAAGTAGTACCTCATTGTTTGTTTTTTTTTTTTTCCCATTTCCCTAACTACCTGCAGTGCTGAGCATTTTCATATTTTGATTTACATGTCCTCATCTGTGAGGTGTCTGTTATGTTGACTATGTCGGAAGTACTTGTTCACGATATATTACCCTATGTGAGATGGAGGTGACGGGGTATAGCCAACATGAATCCTCTTTAGCTGGAATTATAGAGCTGCGCCTCAATCTCCCTTTTGCTTCAGCTATGAAGTCATGTTTCTGTTTCTCTGGAAAGCTGAATGACGCCAGTAAAAAAAAAAAAGAAGAAGAAGAAGAAGAATGAAAGAAAGAAAGAAAGAAAGATAGAGGGAAAGACGGAAATGGAAGGAAGGGAGGGAGGGAGGGAGGGAAGGAGGGAAGGAGGGAAGAGCAAGGGGGAAAGAGTGTTTCCCACCTCCTGTTATCTTCTTTGCTATCTGCAAAGCCTGCTGCAGCTGCACAATTCATGTGGGATTTATATTCCAGCAACCAAAGAGCACAGCACAAAACCCACCTGCAGGGACTCCGCAGTCTCTAGTACCTGTGTTCAGGAACCAACCACTTAGTGTCATGCGGCTCTATTGAAAGACATGGACTCCTTCTGATCGCCTCACTTGAGGAAATAGAAGGCTGAAGCACAGCAGCCAAATGTCAGGGCTTCACCCTTTCCAAGATCATGCTGATATCCCACGTTTTCTAACATTTCCACAATATTTGACTTTTCTTTCCCTGCCCTGCACCCACCTTTCATATTTCATAAGAGTGCCTTACTCACATCCCTGACATTAACGAGCTTTAAGCTGGTTTTCAAAAAGAAAGAAAGAAAATAGAGAAAGAAACCTATTCATGCCAGCCAGATGTCTCTCCCAGGTTTCCCCACAGAGAGATAAGGGTGAGTCTCCAGGCTGCAGGAACGGAAATGCAGGGCAGGACACAGTCGTCTGCTTTTATGAAAATGCCTCCTTGACTATATAGTCTGGCTTCTTTGGGGCCCAGTTGAATTGATGTAATTCATAAGGAGAAAAACCTTGCTGCCAGGCCCCAGTCCCACAGTGAGCATTCTCTTTCCTCTCCCCCACTCCGTCTGGCCCTATCAGCTTCTCTAAAGGTCTTCACCAGCACATCCAGTTCGGCACAGTTATTGTTTGTCTCTTTTCTCATTTCGCATGCACCATGGCAGTTTATCTTCCGATTATGTCAAAAAAAAGTCCTCCAGAGAATTCCAAGTAGAGGGTAACAGGGATAAGCGCGCATATTTCAGCCCACACAGAGACCAGCTTTGAAATGTCAGATGATGGCTCTGTTTGAGCAAATACTAATTTCTTCATGGGCAAATTTTAAATTTAAATCATATTCTAAGAATATAGTTTTGTGCTCAGGATATTTCTTTTTCTTTCATCTAATAAACACAGTTTTGTGTGTGTGTGTGTTTTTTTTTTTTATCTTAAAGGGAGGCTACTGCCTAGATGGATGATCCTTACTGTCTTCTAACAATTTCATAGGTTTGCTTTATATACCATAAAATTTATCCATTTTAAGTGTACAGTTGGATTAGTTTTAGTAAACGTTTGCAGTTGTACAATCATCATTACCATCCAGTTTTAGGACACTCCCCTCACCTCAAATTTCCCTCTTGCCATTTGTGGTCAGTCCCTGCTTCCACCACAAGCCCAGGCAACCACCCATCTGCTGTTTCTCTAGTTTTGCCTTTTATAGAAATTTCGAATGTATAGGATCATACAATATGTAGTTGTTTGTGTTTGTTGGCTTCTTCAACTTCGTATAACCTTTCTGAATTTCATCCATGTTGTTACATATATCAGTAATTGACTCTTATTTTTTACAGCTGAATAGTATTCCATTATATAGGAGATCTGTACTTTGTTCATCCATTCTACAGTTGATGAACACTGGAATTGTTTTCAGTTTTTTACTATGAACATTTGCATACAAGTCTCTGTATAGACATGTTTTCATTTCTCTTGAATAAATACCAAGGAGTAGGGTTGATGGATCACATGGTAAGTAAATGTTTAACTTTTTGAAAAAACTTCCAAAGTTTAAACAAATTCTTAAGGAAAACATTTCCTTCTAAGTTCTGGTTGTATTTGCCCTGAAATCATGCAATCTAAAAGAATAAATAAAAATTTTGAGCATCATTTGGAAATGCTTTTAGAATTAGAATCATTGACAATAGAAATGATAGGCTGAGGAAAAGAAATATTCTTATGTCCTATTCCATTCCTGCTTAGTCTTTAGAACTGTGCTGACAAAGGAAAAATACAGAGTCACTAGTCCTTTTGTCACCCCTTTCTATGCCCTGTCTGCCTGCGCTGGGGCTGAAGGTCTCCTTTTCAGATTTCTCAGCCTAGAAGTGCTCAGCTGAGGAATACTTCTGAAGGGACCAGAGCAGGGGGATCTGGGATGCATAGGCCCTGGGACATGAGCAGCTCTGGAGGTCATCCTGCCTTTCCTGCTGCCGTTTCACTGCATGAAAACTGCATTGCCACTGAGGATAGCTTCTTCAGCAGGGTACTTCATGAGCTTCTTGGGATTCCTTCCACCAGCATCCTGAATGCCTAGAAAGTGATGGTCCAGTATTTCCCTGACTTTGTTGAAACTGTGGATTCTAGTTCCCTGGGATCAAAAGTAAAGCTAAACTTGACCTTGGTGGTTTGAGATGACAAGGACACAGTCCCAAAAAAAGAAGATTTTTCAAATTCTAGTTCAGCTACTTAGGAGTTTTATGACCTTAAACAAACTGTCAACTAGTTTTCAAATTTTATGTGGTAAATTTACCACGAAGATTAAGCAAGATTATTATAGAATGCACATAAATATAAGTTCTCTGATTACAGGGATCATTGTAAGGATCCCAAGAACTTAGAACTAGTGACAGGCACATAGTAAGTGCTCAATAAATGTTTATAGAATGAATACAGTACTTAGCATAATGCCTGGAAAGAGCATTCAATTATTTCCTCTTTTGTTCAATATGTAGTGAGAACCTAGTAAACATTGCTGTTAGAGAGTGAAATTAAAGAAGACCTAATTAAATTGAAAGATATCCTGTGCTCATATATTTAAAATTAAATTTTGTTAAGATGTTAATACTACCCCCAAGCAATTTACAGATTCAATGCAATTCTGATCAAAATTCCAGTGGCCATTCTTGCAGAAATGGAAAAGCCAATTATCAAATTCATGTAGAAATGCAGGAGACCCCCAAAATCCAGAACAATCTTGAGAAGAACAAAAGTTGGAGGACTCACATTTCCTGATTCCAAAGCTACAGTAATCAAAACAGTGTTTTGATTGACATAAGGACAGGCAAATTGGCCAACTGACTCGATTGAGAATTCAGAACTAAACCCACATGACTATGACCAACCTTACTTCACACTATACAGGAAAATTAACTCAAAATGGGTCCATAAACTAAATGTAAAAGCTAAAGCTATAAAACTCTTAGAAGTGAACATAGGTGAAATCTTCAGGACCTCGTAATAGATGATGAATTCTTATATCTGACACCGAAATCATGAGCAACAACAAAAAATAGAAAAATTGGACATCATCAAAATTAAAAATTTTGAGGTCCCAAAGAACATTATTAAGAAAATAAAAATGCAAACTACAGAAATAGAAGAAAATATTTGGAAATATTGTTATCAAATAAGGGTGTAATCTCCCCAATATATAAAGAACTCCTACAGCTCAACTACCAAAGGCACATAAATTTAAAAACGGGCAAAGGATTCAACAGACATATATTCAAAGAAGAAATAACCAATTATTACATCAAAAGATGCTCAAACATCATTAGCCATTAGGGAAATGCAAATCAACAACACAGTGAGATACCACATCACATCCACTAGATGGCTATTATTTTAAAAATGGAAAATAACAAGGGTTGATGAGATTGTGGAGTAATAGAAACCCTCGTGCATTGTTGGTGGGAATATAAAATAGTGCAGCCACTCTAGGAGATGGTTTGTTGTTCCTCAGAAAGTTAAACAGAGGATTATAATATGACCCAGATATTCCACTTCTAGGTATATACCCCCAAAAAATTGAAAGCAGGGACTAAAACAGATATTTGTACATCAATGTTTGTATCAGCCTCATTCACACTAGCCAAAAGCTGGAAGAAACCCAGTATCCATCAACAATAACAGATAAACAAAATGTGGTATATTCATAAAATGGAATACTATTCGGCCATTAAAAGGAATGACGTTCTGATATATGCTACAACATGGATGAACCTTGAAGACCTCATGTTGAATGAAATAAGCCAGGATAAATATCATATGATTCCATGTACATGAAATAACTAAAATAAGCAAATTCATAGAGACAGAAAGTAGATTTCAGTTTACCAGGTTCTGGGAAGAGGAAGGAAATTAGAATAATTGTTTAATGGGTACAGAATTTCTGCTTAAGGTGGTGAAAAAGTTTTGCTAATGGATGGTGGTGTTGGTAGCAAACTATTCTGAATGTAATTAATATCACCGAAGTGTATACATGAACGTGGTTAAAATGGGAAATTTTGTGTTGTATATATGTTACCACAACTAAGAAATGAAGAGTGAATATGGACCCTGCTTTCAGAAACAGGTGCAAGCTACTGAGTAGGCAGACCATAAATAAATGAATACATAATTGAAAATTATTATGAGGACACTAAAGGTGGGGGGTGTGTGTGTGGAAAGAGCCCTAGGAGCAAGAATAACAGAGTGTTCTTTCCTTAGCCGGGGAGCTTAGGCTAGCCCCCTCAGGGAAGATATCTGAGCTCAGACCTGCAGATGAGCAGGAACTAGCCATGCTAAAAGAAGGGAGAGGCAGAGTACAAAATCTGTTCATTCATGTCCCTTTTTGTCCCGTCAGGCTTTCACTAATTTTAGATGCTATGCTTGAGGGGACAATGTGATTTATGCTGTGCCTCATCCAAATCTGTGTTATAATCCACCACTTTGTAACAATTTTTTCTTTGATATACAAAATTGGTGCATCCAGTCAAATCTTAATCTGTAGTTATGCAGATCTCAACACATATGAGTCAGATGTTCCCAGGATCTAAACAATCTTTTATGAGTTAGAACAAGCCCACACTGTGTAGCTATATGAAGAGAGCCAAAAAGAACAGGCTTAGCTGAAACTCGGGAGTGTTCTTGACCCCTCCGAATATGAGAGACTGGAGATGTTGCAGAAATCAGTGGTTACTTTGACTTTAGGGAAGAAGAATGGATCCATCATAATTTCTCTTACCTAGAGAGGGCTCTGGAAATTGCCCAAGAATGAATTAAGCTTCCGGTAATTGAGAAAAGCCATCTACATGGGGTAAAAAGCAAGTAGCAGTTACTGTAAATGTGGTCTATGGGCCAAGATAATCTTTAAAAAAAATCCACTCCCTTTCATAATGGTGGTTTATGGTCAATTCAGAGAAGCCAAGCTGTTTCACCTTAGGCACTTAAATTTTCGAAACTTCATGGTCTTAGAGTTCTCTTTGAACAAGGTTAGTCTGAGGTACTAAACTATTTTAAGTTCCAGATTTATTATTTGTTGAGAGAAAGAGAGAGAAAATGAGAATGAATTATGATGTAAAAGGGAATCAACTTTGAACCAGGGCAGACTTGAGTTTTTATATGACTTTGGGCAAATTCCTTGCCACCCTGATGCTCAGTTTCTTCATAATTGGATCAGTTATATCTCAAGAGATGCTCTTAAGATGGAAGATAATTGCCTCAGAGTCTCCGGCATATGGTAGGTGCTTAATAAATGCTAGCTATTATCAATATAGTACCTGGCTGATTGCCATGCCTGGAACGCAAAGCATACTGAATTCACCAAACTTTAAGATTTGAGACTCCAAGTTGAATATTGTAGAGTTTCTGGAACTTTATTCAGTTCTCTTTTCCATCAACATATGTGATTGGGGGGATGCAGCTTGGAAAAGAAAGATTCTCCTAAAGGTCCATAAATGCCCTTATTGGATAGTATGTATTTGTGTGTGCATGTGCGTGTGTGTAAGAGTGTGTAAAGGAGGGACTATATAAGGGGGGGGTGTTGTGGGGGTTGGAACCTGTGAGGCAAACAGAAGTAGCACCGTTCCTCTTCCCTTTCTTAGAAGAATGCCGACTTAGGGCCCTCCTGTATCTTAATTAGAGTCATGACTTAGTAAAGCGAAAGCATGACACAGTGGTGAAGATTGCAGATTAACTAAACTGTTCTGAATCAAATTCTGCCTATCTCACTGATTAGCTGTGTGTCCTTTGTTAAATCGCTTACCCAATCTGTGTCTCCTCTTCCTTATTTGTAAAAAACGATTTAGGATAATTATCTTCTACCATATAGAGTTGTTTTAAGAATTAAATTTCTAAATTTATGCGCTTAGAATTGTTCCATGCCACGGGTAATTGCTACTATCAAAAATAGATATAATATTCCCCTTCAAAGTGATTCCTAGATATCCTTAAAAAATGTTTTAGCAAATATCAGATTTTACACACAAAAGAAATAGTATTTATGTCCAGTAAACAACAGAGCCTGTAAGTTGCTAGGCAGGCTGCAATCCTAGAACGCATCTCTGTGAGCAGTGAAGAGATGGCTGGTCCACAATTCCTTCCAGCACAAGCATGGAGGAGTCAGGGTTAATTATCGTAAACCACTTTGCATCTTAAATCCAATTTAAAATGGTCTGGATGTTTGCAAAGACTTGGTTTTTCATTTGTCTTTGAAAAAAAAAAAACGCTGTCTCAATTTTTAAAATCCCCCTGAGCCCTGTGATTCATATCATTAGAAATCTGACCTTTCAGCAGAGGGGGTAGGAAGAGCTGTGTTGCTACCTTGACAACAAAAGGTAAGCAGGATGCTTTGAGCTCTGGCACTTCTGCTATAAATAATCCATCTTTGGTCAGGAGCTGGTCAGAGAAACAGAAAGTGAATGTGGAGGGGAATGAGCAGGGAATGAGCCTGAATTTTAGGACATTGTTTTAATTGCCATTTTAGGAGTTATATCCAGAAAACACTTTTGTAGCGATTAAGCGAGAAATAAATAAGAATGGGGATGAATTCAATTTCTAAAAATGGGTAATTAATACAAATGAAGACTAATAATGCTTATTTTGTATGAAGAATGTTTCTATACTTATTGTACCCTTGTCTAAATTCTGCTATGCTCCTTTGGAATATTTATTCTCAGATTTCCCAACAACATATAAAATAGACCAAAGGGGAGCTAACAATGAACGTTGATCCTCCCATCATAATGACGTGATGTCGTCCCATATAGTAGCAGGAAAGGAGTAGCAATAAAGTTGGTGTTTTAAGACACTGTGGATTATTAAAAAATAAAATTAAAGTCCCCTTTGGGTTGAAGGTAACAAAATACTATTGCATATACTTTAACCAGCTGTACTCATGAGTAGGTTCTAAGATTTATGGCTGTGATTATGCTTTTGCTTGCTGACGTAAATTAGCCTTCTGGGAAGCCAAAGTTATTTCTCAGTAAGCTTTAATAGTTTGTGAGTCAGAGTAGGTGCTGCTGATAATGAGTCTTGCAGGGTTTATAGGAAGGCAAGTGAGAAATTGAGGGGTGCGTTCATCTAGTGGTCTTTGAAAATAGTGCCTAAAACTAATCGTGAATAATGCCTTTGCTCCAGTAGATTCTAGCTGCTTTTCAGTAAATATACTTCACCCAGGAAAATTTCCTAAAATTGGTTTACAGTAAGATGAGATTCTCCATGACTGTTACTGTGTCTTTTCACTGTAGTAGGGTCAAAATGTGCATAGACATAAACTCAAGTTAGCAAACTAGGTTAACTTATGTTTTTTCTCCAACTGATTTTATTGTGTTTAGAAGGGATGTTTGCAGGGAGACTACTTTAGATTAAAAGACACTTAGGAGGGGACAAGATGGTAGCATAGGAAGGTGTGGGATTTAGTTCGTTCTCTAAGGCAGATGGCAAATAGCCAGGAACTGTCTAGAACAACTGCTTGGGGGTGTTCAGTGACCAGATGCATGTTATACACTAGCCTGAAACATGCAAAAGGCCTGAGATTACAGCACAGAGCTGCAAGGAAATTCTCCCATGCTGTGGAGGCTGGTGCCCCTCCTGCACTTGCCAGGCAGCCTGTCCCGGAATCTCCCTCCAGTGGGAAACAGAGACCTTCTCTTCTAGGAGCAAGGGGAGGACAGATCAATCAAGCTGCAGTCACAGATTTGATTAATAAATTCAAACTGCTGAATACAAGCTCCAAGCACAGATAAAACTGCAAAGCAAACACTAAAGAAACTGGGAGGTCTTTCTTCAGCAACAAAGAGGTGGGGCTGACAAAAACGCGCTCACACACACACACACACACACACACACGAAGGCTTTTGGAGTGTCTGAGCTCAGAACACTGGGAAGGGGCTGGCTCCCAAGGAAAGGGGTACATAGAGCTGAATACCAACTCTGGCTCTTGATTGGAGAACCCAGGTAGCTGGGGACTAGCTCTGAAAAAGATTTCTTCTTCTTCTCCTTCTCCTTCCCCTTCCCCTTCCCTGCCTCTTCCTCTTCTTCTTCCTTTTCCTCTTCTTCCCTTCTAGCAGACCTTCTAGCATTCTTCATTTTCAGCACTGCCCCAGGTATGGGTGGACTTAAGGAGTGGCTGAGAGATAAAGAAACTAGTCATGTGAAGGGGGTAGTTCCCTAAAGGGCTTATCTTTGCCTAGAAAAGGGGGGTGGGGCAGGGCCTACCACCAGCAGTGGCTCTCATTCAGAGAATTTAGACCTCTGGAGCTGGGATACAGTAGCAGTACCACCTACAAAAAGCAGAAACCAGCCCTTCTCAAACATGCAACAGTTTCAACCTACAAAAAGTGGAACCCACTCTGTCTCAAATATGTCGCAGGCAAGGGGGAAAAGAAAGACTGCAGGAGAGACCTGTACCTTTATCAGCCTGCAGGGAACAGGGGGCTAAAGAGTAGTGCCCATCCCCACCCCACACCCACAAAAAAGAAGGGGCAAGGCCAAGCAAGGCGTTAATAATCATTCATAGAATCGAGGCTCCAGGAGCTAAAAAACAGAAACAGTTTGGACCCACCTCTGTCTCAGCCTCTGTCTTCACAACACCCCTGGAAAGAACAGATTCTGCTAAGAATGAAAAGCACAGTACCACTTTACACTGGTGGGAAGCTGTGGGCTGACAGAAACCATCTGCTGGGCAAGACAGGAAAAGCATAGAATCAAGAAGGTTTATAGGAAAGACTGGCACCCTACTGGGTTTCAACTCCAGGGAACCTTTATACTGATCACACTTCTTTAATGAGTCCTGGGCTTGTCTTGTCTAGTAAAGCCTGATTGGGGTCCATCCTATCTGAGGAGGTCCTCGCCAAGAGCCAGACATCCAGGTAAAAGCTGCAGGAGATAATGAAAGGAGTGTTAAAACCATATAGAGGCAAATAAACAAAACAAACAGCAGATCTACATTCCCTGAGGAGGAAGAGAGAAGAGCGAACTCTCTCCTTGGGGTGAAACAACTGTACACACAGGAAAGGGCAATCTCAGAAAACTTTCACACAGGCAGGGCAAGAACCATAAAAACAAGAGCTGAAAAATTTTGATCAGTTAAACAGAAGCTATGCTAGAGGTCTAGAATAAATTGAACTGACTGTCAAAGAATAGTTAGAGAACAAAGTCAACCAACAAGAAAACTCTAGGTAAAAGAGAAGTCGCAGTAGGAGAAGAGAAGGAAATAAGGGAAGAAAGAATAACGGAGGAAATAATCACTGAAAATTTCCCAACTCTTACAAAAGACATAAAATTACAGGTCCTAGAAGGACAGTGTATCTCAAACAGAATAGTTCTAAATAAACCCAGTCTAAGACACATACTAATTAGATTGTCAGATGTCAAAGACAAAGAGAGAATTTTGAAAGTGGCAAGAGAAATGCAAGCCATCACATACAAGGACGCTTGATAAGACTAAGGGTGGATTTCCCAGGAGAAACTATAGAGGGAAAAAGTCAGTGGCATGATATATTTAAGAAACTGAGAGAGAAAACTGCCAAACAAAAATTCTATATCCAGCAAAATTATCCTTCAAAAATGTGGGAGAATTTTAAATAATTACAGATAAACAGATACTGAGAGAGTTTGTGAACAAGAGACTACCCCTACAAGAAATACTAATGGAAATATTACAGGCAGATAGGAAAAGACATGAGAGAGGGATTTGGAGAAGATGTAGAAATGAAGATTACCAGTAACATAACTAAAAGGGTAAAAAGAGAGAAAAAACATAAGATGTGACATATAAAATCCAAAAGACAAAATGGATAAAGAAAGTACAGCCTTAACAGTAATAACATTAAATGTTAATGGATTAAACTCTCCAATCAAAAGACATAGACTGGCAGGATGAAATTAAAAAAAAAAAGCAGGGTCAATCTATATGCTATCTACAAGAGACCCAAGGACTAAATTATGTTGAAACTGAAAGGCTTGGAAAAGATATTTCATGCAAACAACAACCATTAAAGCAATTAAAAGAGACAAAGAAAGCCATTAGGCATTGATATAAGGGTCAATTCATCAAGAAGACATAACTGTCATATATATTTATGCACTGAGCCAGAAAGCCCCAAAATAATTGAGGTTAACATTGAAAACGCTGAGAGGAGAAGTAGACACTTCTATTGTAAAGGTGTCTATACAATAACAGTGGGAGACTTCAATCACCACTCTCATCAATGGATAGATCCCTAGACAGAATAATGAAACAGAGATCTTGAATAATACGGTAAATGAACTAGACTTAGCAGACATTTACAGAACATTGCACAACAACAGGATGTACATTTTTCTCAAGTGCTCATGGATCATTCTCCAGGATAGATTATATGTTGAGTCACAAAGCAGGCTGCAATAAATTTTAAAAGATCAAAATTATACAAAACACTTATTTGGATCATAGTGGAATGAAGCAGGAAATCAATAATAGGTGGAGGGCTGGAAAATTCACAAATATATGGAGGCTAAACAACACACTCTTATACAACCAGTGGGTTGAGGAGAAATTACAATAAAAATCAATAAATATCTCAAAGCAAATGAAAATGAGAACACAATATTTTAAACTTCTGGGATATAGCAAAAGCAGTGCTGAAATGGAAACTTATTGCCCTAAATACCTATATTAAAAAAGAAGAAAGAGCAAGAGGAATTAATGGCTGTTTTAGTTTGCAATACACTAGAAGTGGAATGGCTTTTAAAGAAGGAGTTGATTAAGTTGCAAGTTTACAATTCTAAGACAAAGAAAATGTCCAAATTAAGGTACCAACAAGAGGTTACCTTCACTCCAAAAAGGTTGATGCCATCCAGAACAACTCTTTCAGTGGGGAAGTCATGTGGATGGCATCTGCTGTATTGGTTGGGTTCTGGACATCTCTCTCAGCTTAGAATACACATAGCAACATCTGCTAGCTCTCTCTCCTCATTTCATAAAACTTGGGGGTGCCTTCCTTCCACATCTCCAAAGGTCTCTGGCTGTGTGGGCTCCATTGGCTCTGGTGGCTCTTTCCAAAATGGTTCCCTCTTAAAGGACCCCAATAAAAAAACCCACTTTGAATGGTTGGAGATACATCTCCATGGAAACCATCGTATCAAAAGTTACCACACACAATTGGGTGGGTTACGTTTCCATGGAAACAACGAAAAAGATACAACCAGCAATATTGAATGAGGATTAAAGAATGTGGCTTTTCTGGGGTACATAATAGCTTCAAAATGGCGCAATGGCTCACCTGAAAAAACTTGAGAAAGAACATCACATTAACCCCAAATCAAACAGAAGGAAAGAAATAACAAAGATGAGAGCAAAAATAAGTGAAATTGAAAACATGGAAACAATAGAGAGATTCAACAAAACCAGAAGTTGTTTATTTGAGAAAATCAACAAAATGGTGGAACTTTAGCTAGACTAACAAAGAAAAAAAAGAAGAGGATGCAAATAAATAAAATGAGAAATGGGAGGGAATACGTAACTACTGACCTCACAGAAATAAAGGAGATAATGAGAGGATTCTATAAGCAACTATATGCTAACAAGCTAGACAACATAGATGAAATGGGCAACTCCCTAGAAAAACAAACGGCCAAAGGTAACTCAAGAAGAGGTAGAAGACCTCAACAAACCAATCACAAGTAAAGAAATTGAATCAGTCATCCAAAGCCTCCCCAAAAAGTAAAGCCCAGGACCAGATAGCTTCACATATGAATTCTGCAAAGCACTAAAGAAAGAGTTAGTATAAATCCTGCTCAAACTCTTGTAAAAAATTGAAGAAGAGGGAAAACTACCTAATTCATTCTATGAAGCCAACATCACTTTAATACCAAAGCCAGACAAAGATACTACAAGAAAAGAAAACTTTAGACAAATCTCTTTAATGAATATAGATGCAAAAATTTTCAATGAAATACTTGCAAATCAAATCTAGCAGCACATTAAGAGAATTATATGCCATGACCAAGTGGATTTTATTCCAGATATGCAAGGGTGGTTCAAAACAAGAAAATTAATTAATTTAATACACCACAACCATATTTCAAAGTGGGAAAACCACATGATCATCTTAACTGGTGCAGAAAAGACATTTGACAAAATTCAGCATCCTTTCTTGATGAATGCACTTCAAAACATAGTAATAGAAGGGAACTTCCACAGCATGTTAGGGGAATATATGAAAAACTCACAGGTAACATCATCCTCCATAGGGAAAACCTGAAAGCTTTCCTTCAAACATCACGAACAAGACAAGGATGCCCACTGTCATCATTGTGATTCAACATTGTGCTGGAAGTTATAGCTAGAGCAATTAGGCATGAAAAATAAATAAGACATCCAAATTGGAAAAAAAGAAGTAAACTTTCACTGTTTGGAGATGACATGATCCTATATATAAAAAATCCTGAAAAATCTACTGCAAATAAATGAGTACAGCAAATTGGCAGTATATAAGATCAACATGCAAAAATCAGTAGTTTCTACACACTAGAAATCAGCTGTCTGAGGAGGAAATCAAGAAAAATATTCCATTTACAGTAGCAACCAAATGAATCAAATATTTAGGAATAAATTTAACCAAGAACATAAAAGACCTGTACACAGAAAACTATGAAACATTGCTGAAAGAAATCAAGGAAGATAAATGGAAGAATATGCTGTGTTCATGGATTGGAAGACTAAATATATTTAAGATGTCAATTCTGCCAAGATTGACTTATAGACTCAGTGCAATACCAATTAAAATCTCAACAACACACTTTGCAGGATTGAAAAAAATAATAATCAAATTTATTTGGAAGGGCAAGGTGATTTGAATAGCTAAAAATAGCTTGAGAAAGAAAAATGAAGTGGGAGGTCTCACACTACTTGTTTAAGGCATATTTCAAAGCTACAGTGGTCAAAACAGCATGGTACTTACATACACATAGATATACTGACCAATGGAATCAAAGTAAGTGTTCAGAAATAGACCCTCTCATCTATGGACAATTGATTTTTGATAAGGTAGTTAACTCAACTCAATTGGGACAGAGCAACCTCCTCAACCAGTGGTGCTTGGAGAACTGGATATCCATATCCAAAAGAATGAAAGTGGACCCCTATCTCACACCATATACAAAAATTAACTCAAAATGGATTAAAGACCTAAAGTTTAGAGCTAAGATCATAAAACTCTTAGAAGGAAATATAGGGAAATATCTTAATTATCTTGTGATAGGTGGTGGTTTCCTAGACTTACACCTAAAGCATGAGCAGGGAAAGAAGAAAGAGATAAATGTGATCTATTCAAAATGGAATATTTTTGTATATCAAAGGACTTTGTCAGGCAAGTAAAAAGGCAGCCTATGCAATGGGAGACAGTATTTGGAAACCACATATTGGACAAGGGTTTAATATCCAGAATATAAAAAGAGATCCTACAATCCGACAACTGAAAGACAAACAACTCAAACAATGGGCAAAGGACGTGGATAGACATTTTCCTAAGGAGAAATACAAATGGCTCAAAAGCATATGAAAAGATGGTGTATTTTGCTAGCTATTAGAGAAATGCAAATCAAAACCACAATGAGATATCATCTCACACCTACTAGAGTGGCCATTATCAAAAAACAAACAAACAGAAAACAAATGCTGAAGAGGATGTGGAGAAATAGGTACATTTATTCACCGTTGGTGGGAATGTAGAATGGTGCAACCACTCTGTAACATAGTTTGGCAGTTCCTCAGAAGATAAGTATAGAATTTTCTTTTGATCTAGAAATCCCATTACCAAGTATATACTTGGAGAAACTGAAAACAGGGACATGAAAGGACATTTGTAAACTAATGTTTATAGTGGCATTAGTCACAATTGTCAATAGGTGGAAACAGCTTAAATGCCCATTGTCCTGGTTTGAAACTATTATGTACCCCAGAAAAGCCATGTTTTAATCATGATCCAATCTTGTGGGGGCAGCCATTTCTTTTAATACTGATTCAGCAAAGCAGGAATAGAACTTTTGATTAGATTATCTCCACAGAGATGTGATGTGCCCAATTGTAGGTGTGGCCTTTTGATTGATGGAGATGTTACTCCACCATTCAAGATGGGTCTTGATTAGTTTACTAGAATCCTTTAAAAGGAAACATTCTGGAGTAACCTCAGATGCAGCTGTTTGGAGAATAGTTGCTTCAGAGCTGACAGAGACTCAGATGTTTGGAGATGCTTGGTGTACTGACAGAAAGAGCAGATGTCTAGACATGGGCAGAGCCCAGCAGACATCACCATGTGCCTTCCCCTGAGATGCTAAGCAAGCCAGAACCCAGAGTTATGTCCCAGAGATGCTAAGTGAAGGCCCACAGATGCTTAGAGAAGAAACCACTGGCAAAAGAAGCTGGAAACAATGGAACTGGAAACAAGGACCAGCAGACGCCAACCATGTGCTTTCTCATATGACAGACATCAGCCTTTCTTGAACCAAGGTATCTTTACCTGAATTCCTTAGTTTGGACATTTTTATGGCCTTAAAATTGAAACTTATAAGGTAATAAATTCCTTTTTATAAAACCTATTCCATTTATAGTATATTGCATTCCAAACAGCTTTAGCAAACCAAGCATCCATCAACAGATGACTGGATAAACAAACTGTGCTATATACATATGATGGAATATTATGCAGCTCTTAGAAGGAATAAAATCATGATGCATGCAACAAATGGTGGCTGAAACTTGAGGCTATTATGTTAAGTGAAATAAGCCAGAAACAAAAGAACAAATACTGTATGGTCTCACTAATACGAACTAGCTACAATGAGCAAACTCTGAGAGTTAAAGTTGAGAACACAGGTTATCTGGAGATAGAAAGAGGGTAGAGATTTGGCATTTGATGCTGAAGGAGTACAGAATGGTCATCAGGATTGAGGGTAAAAATTCAGAAATAAATGCCACATTGCTGCATATTGGTAGCACAATATTATAAATATAATGAACAAAGCTGAGTATGAATATAGTTGAAGTGGAAGGCTAGGAGCATGTAGGACACCAGAAGGAATGATAAAACATAAAAACTGGGACTGTAGTGAAATTTAAAGTGGACAATGATGGTGATTAAATGTGCAAATATAAGAAAGTTTTTACATGAAGGAGAATAAATGAATGTCATTATTGCAAGGTGTTAAAATGGGATGGTATATGGGGAAAATACAATTACTGTAAACTGGGATCCATAGTTAACAGTAACATCATAGTGATCTTTCATTAATTTTAACAAAGGCAATATACCAAAGCTAAATGTCATAAAAGCAGGATATAAGGGAAAGTGTGCCAGTTTGAGACTGTTGTGTACCCCAGAAAAGCCATGTTTTTTAATCCTCATTCAATATTGTTGGGTGGGATTTTTATGATCAAGGTGTTTTGATGGAGATGTGACCCATCCAGTTGTGTGTGGGAACTTTTAATTAGTTGGTTTCCATGGAGATGTGTTCCTACCCATTCAAGGTGTTCTAGTTCCCCTGTTCTAGTTTGCTAGCTGCTGGAACGCAATATACCAGAAACGGAATGGCTTTTAACAAGGGGAATTTAATGAGTTGCCAGTTTACAGTTCTAAGGCCAAGAAAATGTCCCAATTAAAACAAGAAATAAGTCTATAGAAATGTCCAATCTAAGGCATCCAGGGAAAGATACCTTGGTTCAAGAAGGCCGATGAAGTTCAGAGTTTCTCTCTCAAATGAGAAGGCACATGGCGAACACAGTCAGGGCTTCTCTCTTGGCTGGAAGGGTACATGGCAAATACGGCATCATCTGCTAACTTTCTCTCCTGGCTTCCGGTTTCATGAAGCTCCCCGGGAGGCATTTTCCTTCTTCATCTCCAAAGGTCCCTAGTTGATGGACTCTCTGCTTTGTAGTATTGCTCTCTCTGAATCTCCTTCTCCAAAACGTTTCCCCTTTTATAAGACTCCAATAAACCAATCAAGACCCACCCAAATGGATGGAGACATGTCATCCCTTAATCCAGTTTAACAACCACTCTTGACTAAATCACATTATCCAGGGAGATGATCTTATTACAGTTTCAAACATACAGTATTGAATAGAGATTATTCTACCTTTATGAAATGATATTTTGATTAAAACATGGCTTTTCTAGGGGGCATACTTCCTTTCAAACCAGCACAGTCCCTTTAAGAGATAATCATTTTAGAGAATGCTTCAGAGCCCACACAGCCAGAGACTCTTGGAGATGCAGAAAGAAAACATGCATGAGGAAGCAATTTGAAAAAGCTGGGAGAGAAAGCTAGCAAACATTGCCACGTGCCTTCCCAGTTAAGAGAGAAATCCCAAACATCATCAGCCCTTTCTTGAATCAAGGTATCTTTTCATGGATGTCTTAGTTTGAACATTTTCATAGCCTTAGAACTTTAAACTTGCAACTTAATAAATTCCCTTTTAAAAGCTGTTTCATTTATGATGTATTCTGGCAGCTTTAGCAAACTAAAACAGAGGGGTATGGAATTCTTGTTGTTGTAGTTGTTGTTACTCCTTTTTTATCTCTTCTCTCTTTGCTGAAGAAATGGAAATGTTCTCATATAGATTGTGGTGGTGAATGCATAACTATATGGTAATACCAGAAGCCATTGATTGTACACTTAGGATGGATTGTATGGTGTGTGAGCAAATCTGTTTAAAAAATAAACAGAAAGATAAAATGCTAGAGAAGATGTGGAGAGAGAGGGAAGTAAAAGATGCAAGCCCTCTGGAAGGCAGTGTGGTGTATCCACAGGAGGCTAAGTATAGGGTTGCCATATGATCTTGCAACCTGGTTATTAGATATATACATGGAAGAACTGAAAGCAGGCATATTAATAGATATTTGCACACTGGAAATATTTATTGGGGCATTATCCATGATTTGGAAAGTATAGAGGTGGCCTAAGGGTACACTGACTGATGAACTAAAGAGTGAACTATAATGTGTACATATAATGTAATATTGAGTGGCTGCAGGAGGGAATGAAGTCATGAGGAATGAAACTAGGTGAAAGAACCCTGACAACTTTATGTTGAGTGAAATAAGTGAGAAACAAATATATATACATATATTAGTGTATGATCTCACTAATATAAACTAAATATAATGAGCAAACTCTGAGAATTGAATTTAAGAGCATAGATTACCAGGGGATAGAAAGTGGGCAGAGATTGGGCAATTGATGATTAACAAAGCTCATTGTAAAATTTCCTAGACTGTAAACTCTTAGAACAGTCACATCTATGCCTGAGTTTTAACTGTTATTTCTAAATTCTGAGATGCTGTGCTCTTTGTGTATAACCTGGTTGTTACCTGGAACTTTGGGTAGCTGCATGACACCTGAGACTCAAAATTAGAGTTCTACAGCTCTGAAAGTCAGCATTACTCCATAAAGCAACTGTTAAAGAAGCTGAGAAAGAGATCAGACTTCAATTAGTCATAATAAAACAAACCTTGTTAGGACACGGTGAGTCAGAATACAGGGTAAAAGAAGATATTGCTGTATTTTAAAACTTCAACTTCTATGTGAGGCCAAAAGAAAAGATGTTTATTTGGTCAAAAATTTAAATTTTCTTTAGCACAATATCTAATTTAACGTGTCTGGTCAGTTTATGTAAACAACATAATCACATGGAACTTATAGAAGGGAATGAGATCTTATTATCTAGTACAGGTTAATGTAAAACCCTGATACATTCCAGATTATTTTGGGCAGAAAATTTAAAAGTATTTGCCAAGTCCTATTGGGGAATTCTGATTTTCTTGCAAGAATTAAGGACTCCTAATTTAATAAGTCAAGCTCTCGATCAGGAGGCTTGCCCTTATGAAACTTATTTCTGTAATGGCAAGACCAAGCCTATCTATAATTATGCCTAAGATTCACCCCCAGAGAATGACATTTGTTGCTCAGATGTGGCCTCTCTCACTAAGCCAGCTCTGCAAATAAACTCACCATCCTCCCCACTATGTGGGACATGACTCTCAGGGATATATGTCTCCCTGGCAATGTGGGCAAGACTCCCAGGGGTAAGGCTAGCCCCGGCATTGTGAGATTGACAGTGCCTTCTTGACCAAAATGGGGGAAAAAAATAAAAAAAAAAAGTTTTGTTCTCCTAGGTGGGTCCAGGAGAGTTCAAAGTTAAAGACAGGGGCCAGATACATCTGCAGTCTTAGGGTGGGGACAGGCCACACGAAGAAGACCAACCAAGCAATTAGAGGGTTGGGGCTTTGAGCCTAGTCTTATTGGTCCACCTCTCCCACCTCTCAGAGGGGAGGGTGCACTACAGATGGAGTTTAACCAGTCATGCCTGCTAAAAGACCCCATATAAACTCAGGACACTCAAAGCTCTGGAAGCTCTTGAGAAGATAACATTACTATGCAGGGAGTGTGTTAAGTTCTGATTCTATGCAGAGAGGACTTGAAAGTTTTTGTTTGAGACCCTCTCAGACTTCACTCTATCCATCTTTTCTTTTGCCTTCTTATTTGTATCCTTTTATTATAATAAAGCTATAATTTTAAGTTAGTGTTTTCAGTGCATTCTGTGAGTCATTCTAGCAAATTATTGAACCCGAGGATGTGGTGGGGACCCTGAATTTATAAGTAAACATTCAGGTGGCCTGGGCCTTGGTCTTGGCAACTGATGCCTGAAGGGCAGTTTTGTAGAAGATTGCCCTTAACTTGGAGAGTCTGGCCTAACATTGGGTTGCTAGGAGTCAGAATTCAATTGGATAGTGTTATTGCTGTATTTGATGGTGGTGTCAGAAGCTGTGCTGGAAGTCACTGATAGAAAACTTTGATATCCTTCAGAATTCCATATTAGACAATCTATGACATAATTAATTTTTAAAGGGGGTGATATTAGCATTGTGTTAATGTAAGAAATTGCCTATATTTTTTGACATGCATGTTGAAATATGTAGGAGTAAAATGTCAGGATGCCTGGGATTTACTATAAAATATTTTCTCAAAAAAGAGGAGTGAGTTTAGAAGAAACCAGTAATAAAACTCTAGGATCTGAGTAATATGTGGGGCTCATTTTACTATTCCACTTTTTGTATGTTTGAAAATTATAATTTTTTAAATGTCTTCCAGCAGAAAACTGGAAACTCCCTCTTCTTTTCCAACATGGCATCTTGTAAAGGGAGGTTAATATATCCTCATATATGGTGCTGAGTCTAAGCCTTTTGGTGTCCACTGAGTCCTTAATGGATCAGTTACTGAGGGTCTGTAAGTTCTATAATTGAGACAGGTTGGCCCATTATGGTTGAGTCCCTGGGTTCCTTCTTGTCCTCTTGTCTCCTGCTGGTGTTGCAGATGTTTTGAGGCCTGGCTATGGTTCCCATTAGACTCCTGGTTTGGGTGGTCCACCCTGTGGCTCGAACTCAGAGTCACATTGCCCCCTCCATAATAAGCCCTCCTAACTGGTGAGTTCACCACTCAGTACCCTTAACTATATGTCCCCTCCCTCTCACTATATGTGAGACATTTAGGAACTTCTAGTTCTCCTACACCCCAGGAGAAAGCCATGGAGAATCAGTAGGTAGAAGATGATATTTTGTATGATATAAGAACTTTTCTCAGCCAATTCTACTCTACCCCCAAGTGCCATGTTGGATATAATAACTTAGTACTAACCTCTGTTCTACTCTGAGAAGCATGTAGTCTTTCCAGAATGGGCCTGGAGAAGGATAGATCAAGGCTTGTTCTGAAATCATCCTAGACTTAGCTGAATACTCTTCTTCCATCTTCTGACAGTTGGCCCCCCAAGTGGCAGGGAAGCTAGGATCCTCACATCCAACATCTTGCCCTAGATACTTTTCATTCTAGTCTGCTTACTTGGCACAGAAAGTCTTTCCAGAAGTGAACAGCTCTTACAACCACGTGAAATAACTGCATTTTAGTATGTGTTCATTGTCTGTTTCCTTCACTAAAATGAAAACCCCATGAGGTCGAGGATCTATCTGTTTTACTTACTGCTGTATCCCTAACTCCTACAACAGTTTTTAGCCCATGATAGGTGCTTAATAAGTACATGTTGAATAGCTGGTCAGTGAACAATTACACATGTATTAGTGTAACTACTTGACTAATGTAAATCTCTCCCTTGAAATCTATGTTTCTGAGACTTTCCTGATAAAAAAAAAGGAATTCATAGGCTGGTAGATTTGATTTCCAATTCTTTCCATGAGATTTCTAATTCTGTAGGTCTTTAATATGGCCTAAGATTCCAGGATTATATATATATATATATATATATATATATATATATATATATATATATAGAGAGAGAGAGAGAGAGAGAGAGAGAGAGAGTGCTTCCTACTCACAAGATAATTTTTATCATAAGGCAACTTTGGGAAGCACAGCTCTAGAACGAAAGCTCTATACGGGTGTGTACCTTATCTGCTTTTAGTCATTAAAGAAATCTGGTGTATATCAGGACCTCATTGCATTGTTGTTGAACTAATGAATGAACGACAGGGTGGTGAACATGTGCTAGCCTCCTTTGGCTTGGTATTCTCTTTTCAACAACTAGACATAACTTTCCCATAACAGTTTTTTTTTTTTTAAATGAAAAACTATCATTTAACTTTCCAGCATTATATTTCAAAACTTATGAGTGAGGAGAGTAAGTTTTTGGTGCTTGGGTTGGTTTTTTTGTTTGTTTTTTACCTTGTTAGCAAAGGAAACAGAATATGGCTCTCAAGTGATTAGTTATGTTCTCTTCCAAAACTTGAGTCAAAAAAAGTTTGCTAAATAACAGTTGTCAAGGTCAGGTTCATGTGTCAACTTGGCCAGGGGGTGGTACCCATTTGTCTGGTTGGACAAGTGCTGGCCTGTCTTTTGCTATGAGGACATTTCATAGAATTAAATCATGATTACGTTGACTGCATCCACAGCTGATTCCATCTATAATCAGCCAAGAGGATTGTCTTCTGCAATGAGTGACATTTAATCTAATCAATGGAAGGCTTTTAAGGAGGATTCAGAAGAGACAGTTTCTCTCTTCCTGCTTTGGCCGGCGAGCCTCTCCTGTGGAGTTCGTCCAGACCCTCCACTGGAGTCATCAGCTTCACAGCCTGCCCTATGGATTTTGGACTGTATGTTCCCATGGTTACATGAGTCACTTTTATAAATTTTGTATTTATGGATATTTCCTGTTGGTTCTGTTTCTCTAGAGAACCCGAAGTAATACAACAATTAACTCTTTAGGAGAAATATTCATAAAAAGAGCAGTAAATCTTCTGAGGCCTTTTCAGATATCAGGAGCATAAGATTTTTTTCCATTTTGTTCTGAATGCATTAGAGAGATGGGATACATAAAAGCTATCACTTCCATATTACCACTTGATACTTGGTATAATTAAGACTGAGCCAGGGAGGCAGACTGCAATCACAGAGCAATCCCTGAGCTGGGCTGATGGGGAGACAGCCTGGGTCTTGATCCTGATCACATGGTTGTATGACCTTCTGCAAGTCACAGCACCTCTCAGCCCTGCTCCGTTTCCTTGTGGGTTAATAAAGACTAATGGTTAGATTAGTTGATTTCTGGGATTCATTACAGCTTTAAAAACCTTTAGTTTCTCTATTCAGAGGTGATTCACTGCTCTAGGCATTGGGGCTACATCAGTGAACAAAAAAGACAAATGACTGCCCTTGGAGGCCTTACTAGTGGGAGGAGGCAGACAATAAAAAATAAAGATATTGAAAACATAGATAGATAGGTAGATAGATATGTGCTATGGAGAAAAATAAAGCAGGGTAAAAAGTTTGGGGGTAGCAATATTAAATGAGATGGGCAGGAAATCCTCAGATAACACAGAATTCAGTGGTCAAGTCCATACAGGTAGAAGAAGAAAATTGGGGCCTACCATTGTCCAATGTGCTCCAAAACAAACTGGAAAACTGAATTTTTATGTAAAAATTTCTAGTTTTTAAAAATGTTCCTATCAATGAATATATACTTAAAAAAAATACTGCATTAATTTACACTCTGTGGGCACATAAATCATGCATGTTTTATTTCTACAGATTCTATGGCACAACTTCTGTCACCAACTTCCAAGACTGCAATAAACTCAATTCAAGTCTGACTACCTAGAGTTAAGCCAGAATCCACAGGTTAAGGGTAATCTTCCACAAGATTACCCTTTTGGCACCAGTTGCATGTTTGGGGGCCCAAGCCACCCACACTTCTGACCAACTGGCTACAGATTCCGGCTTCCTACAACTCCCTTGGGTTTCATAATTCACTAGATTCACTCACAGAACACACTGAAAATGCTATACTTACAATTATAGTTTATTATAGCAAAAGGATACAAATGAGAAACCAAAAGAAGAGATGCAATGGGTGAGGTCTGGGAAGGTCTCTCATGCAAGCTTCCCAGTCCTCTCCACATGGAGTCAGAACTTGTCACCTTCCATGCAGAGATGTATTTCCTTAATCATGGAAGTACTATGGAGCGTCAGGGCTCCAAATTTATCAGACAACAATTTAAGGGTTGAGCTTAATCTGTCATGCCCTCTCCTTCCAGAGATCAGGACTAATATGAGTGGCTCCATGCCCTAGCCCCCTAATCACATTGTTGATTTTCCTGGCACAGCCAGCCCCCACCCTAAGGCTGCAGGTTTGACTGGCCCCATCCTGTAACTGTCATGTGTGGTCCTGGGCCCACCCAGAAGAACAAAAGAAACTTCTATCACAGGACATCCCAAAGTTCCAATGGTTGCTTCCCCAGGAACTGGGGAAAAAGACCAAGCAGTTTTTTCGTTTTACTATAGCAGTCCATTTTAAACTTTTCCGCATGTCTCAAAATGCGTTTTTACAGTTGGTTTGTTTGAATCAGGTTTCTGTTTTGTGACTGGACCTTGAATGATAACAGCCACTGGAATTTGGGGAAAGAAGAGAACCTTTGTTCCTCCCAGAAGAGCCCCATATCTGACTATTACATCTTCCTTAGAATTCATGGGCACAGCAGAGAAACCTCTGATGTCAAGGCTTCTTAACATCCTGGGATAGGCCAGCAGGTCCTGCCCATGTATGACTCCAGTTGACAAATTTGAGCCTTTGCTGTATCTTCTGAACCAATTTCAGTAAATAAAACTGAAAGGTCTTTCGTTTTCTCTTTGCTCACCAAGTGCTTAGTGGATGCTTCGTTGACAATTACATCTCTTCCAAATTCTTCTGGGGTCAGCAAACAATTGTATGTGTCCCCCCAGCTCTTCTCAGCTTGTATTCCATGCTTCAAGAGGAGGGTGGGACTTTTGTATCTCATCATAATCTTCCAGTGTTTTCCACTCTCTGAGACATTCCATTCCTAGAACATTTCTTAAATATGTTCAATTAACAGTTCAAATCCTTCTTCTGGCACCTGATGCACATTCAGCCTCCATAAATATCACCAGCTTGTGCAATCTGGGACAATGCTCTCAAGCACAAGCTTCATTGTTTTCCTACTTCTTATACTATGCTGCCAGTTCACAGTCCTGCCACAGGTGTGTGCTAGAGAGGGCAGACCATATTTGGTGGTGATGGAGTCCTCCCATCAATTCCAACATTCCATTCATACACTCTCCATCCTGCCCTAGAACAAATCTGACTTTCTTTTACATACTATGTTGGACCACACAAGGGTTCACAGTCTTATTCCTCCAATATCTTCTCTAGAAAATCTCCTATGAGGATCATGCTGATAAGCTCTCATATTAAACTATAATTCCACATTTCTACTGAAATGCTACCCATTTTCTCATTTTTATTGTCCATATCATATCTGCCCCTTGATATTCCTCTCTTTTGTGAGAGGATACATCAAGTGCCTCAACAGCCCAGGCTGAGTCTACACATAATTTCTCTGCAGTGGTGAAGTGCTCTGGTTTTATCAGCTCTCAAGCTGTAGTTCAACAATTCTCTCTCCCTCTTTCCCCCACCAAAAGAACAAATCCAAATATATTCTCACGTAATCACAAAGACGCATAGGTTCAGGGTATGGTTCAACATATTTGTTTATTATTCCACAGAGGTCTCCTTTCAGACCATATAGAACTAACTGGGGATTACATCAGAAAGTGCTTTGTCTCTTTGTCATTCTCTGATATTACTGTAGGATCTTAGGTCCATCCTTTACTACCCATTGTGGTCAAGGCCAGCAAACCTGTCTCTACCTCTAGCCCAAGAGAACAAATACAGATCATTAAATTCTTCAGGGTGCAGTACCTATAAGACAAACCTCTTTTTATTAATGTTGACCACTTATCATAATATAACCTCAGTGTATGCTGTTTAAAACTTCATCACATCCTATTCAAGGTCAAGAATGGAAGGAATAAAGAAATTGAAGTGACAGAATTCTCTGCCCTGCTACAGAAAAGAATAAGAAAATGGATGAATTTAATAATATTGAAGAAAAACCTTTAAAATTATTTTTTTAGTCTTCCTGGCAACGTGGGAGATGACTCCCAGGGACGAGCCTGGCCCTGGCACCGTGGGATCGACAATACCATCCTGACCAAAAGGGGGAAAAGAATTATAACAAAATAAGGTATCAGTGGCTGAGAGAGTTCAAGTAAAATTGAGTGGCTACTTGGGAGGCTACTCTTATGAATGCTTCAGTTAGACATTGTTACCTATCAGAGTTTGTCAAACCCCAACAAAACCATTCCTGTCAACCCAAAAGCATATCTAGGGCATTTAAGAGATTCTACAAAGGTTCCAGGCACTAGGGTAATTTTCCAGAAACATACAATTTCCAGATGGGTCTCTAGACCAGATAAGTCCTGAAATGCAGAGGGCCCAGCCTCTCCAGAACGTCAATCAGTTCCATCCTCCTATCCCATATTGTCGACAGCCTCTTCTAACATGAAAAAGTTAGAATGGGCATAGCCCAAATAACTCTCAAGGGTGGGTGAAAGATCAAAAGAGATGGTGGAGTTATACAGAGAAGGCAGGGTTTGACAAATGAGTATGATTGTTGACTCATTATATTGCTATTTCTTTTAGTCTCCAGTGTCTTGGGGCAGATAGCAGTAAAAACTTAAATTTGTGGAATTGTAGCCCATATCAAAATCTGAAATCTGCTTCAAATGTGCTTTGAAATTTATTGCTGTTTTGTATCTACATTATTTTTCACTAAAAAGAAAAAAAGTTGATTGTGATGATAAATGCACAGCTATATGATGATACTGTGAACCACTGATTGTACACTTTGGATGATTACATGGTATGTGAATATATAGTATGTATCAATAAAATTGCATTAAAATTTTTTTAAAACTTCATTTTTTTAATAAAGTATTAGGTAATATAGAGTTAGGGTTAACAGAAGTGAGTAAGTCTAAAGGAGTTCTAAAAAAGAGCCTTAATTATAACTAAGGAGTTTTTCTTTTAATCCTCCTCTATATAATTGTTGTTTTATACATAACATTCTGTAAGGCTGTTTTTACCAGGTGTTTTTAAAAGAGTTTCTATAAAAATAGGTAAACAGATGAATAGATAAAGACAGACAGAGAGACAGAGGATAGATGAACCTGTAACATATACCCAAACATACCTGTAGTTAAACTGCAGCCAATGAGGAATGACTGCATCAGAGTTACCAAGTCACAAAATAATTATCTATGAGGAAAGAAGCATCTCCTTAGACAGTGCATTTCAGGGAACAAAAAGTACCATGTATGTATTCATTCTACAAAAGCAATTATTTTTATTCAAGTAGAAAATATTGTGAGGAACATATAAATACCGTGAATTGAAATGGTAAAATGCATATACTGCTCTGTTTAAAACATCTCCTCCTGGCACATCAATTTCCCACACTCCTGAATAACAAGATGAACCAGTTATGTGAAAATAAAAATTGGAACTGGCTTTGAATAATTCCTTATATTTGTGGCATGTTGTTTTTTCTCTTGCTGTGGAACAAAGAGGTATGTTGACCTGTCACCTTTTAACAACATACTCGTTTCTTGTACAGCACTGGGAAGGTGCAAAAGTCTGCACACCAGTGAGTTTTTTAATGGTTGTTAGAGCATTTTGCAATCGTAGGACGATGGGCCCTAAAGGGCACAGTTACTTTAAAAATAAATGCAAATAACTCTTAACACCCCTCCCCAAGAGATTTTCCTTATTTAGTGAAGCTGTTGGAGAACAGCCCATTAGTAAGAAGAATTAGTACAGTTTAAGGCAACTGGCTAGAGTTCATTACTAGACACTTGCTTGACTCTCAGTCACATGTAAGCCTACTTAACCCTAAAAGAAATGTACTCTTACTTTCACTATGCATTTATATAAGGGAAATGAAATATGCCATGCTTTTGTCACAGTAAACAGGGGTGCTCCTGAGGAAAATACTCAGCTCTGCTTTATAGAATCCTAAAGCATTCTGTGTGGAAGGGATTACAGCAACGATTTTCTCCAGCCCCTGGAGGCCAGGTAGAAACTTAGGACAGAGACTCCAACCAACTGCATTTAAATTTAGATGCTAGGGGGACCAACCATCCTAGTTTGCTCAGGAGTGTCCTTGTTTTAGCACTGAAGGTCACATGTGCCAGAAACTCCTCAGTCCTCATGTGACTAGTCTCTTAAAATTAGGTCTAGATTTTAGGTTTTCTGATAAATAACTTACAGATTTTTGCCTCACGAATTTTAGTCTGTACTGAGAATCTAGTTGTTCTACCCTTATAGACAATTCATAAGTAGGCTTATGTGCTAATTATGCATTCCTTATATACTTAAGTGATGAAATATTGTTTTCATTTTACTTTTGGTTTCCCAGTGAAATTTTAGAGGCTCATTCCCATATAAGACATTCACGAACTATTATTTCACTTTATTCTTTCTCTCTTCTCTCCTTTCTTTTTATTCCTGGAAAGAAGTAGATTTGTGTTGTTATACATGGTTTAGCTTGGTAAATCAAATCGGTAGACATTTCAAATAAACAAACAAAATGAATTTGAGAGGTTATAAGTGTTTGCAAGTGTCGCCGTGGAGACCAAAGAATGGGTTGTTACCATGGATACTTGCATAAACACTGCCTGTAATTATTTCCAAGTGAAAACCAATATGGAAGAGATTCGTGGCAGAGAGCATGTAGATGTAGCTAGAATCATTATTCCTGTAGCTGTGTTAGAAGGAGGGGGGACGCTAAAGCAAGATGACAGTGTGAAACGTTTCTGTATTCAACATCAATAAGCTCGAAGTAAACTTCATGGAAAATCCCAAAGTTCTAAGGGTCAAGAAGTTTGCTTCTTCAGCTACTGAAATGTTATGGAATTGGAGTTCATTACCACCCACTTTTCCATTCCTTTGTTCACAATGACTGTATGCCCCTGTTATAACATATTTATAGAGTTATGATGTAATAAAGAAAGCTAGTCTTTACATAGTGCTGATCACATTAAGGGTACTGTGATAAACAATTTATAGATATTATCTCATTGGATCTAAACAATAACTATGAGGAAATGCAAGTACTCTCCCTACTTTACAAATGAAGAAACTGAGGCACAGAGAGCTTAAGTATCTTGTAAAAGGTCACGTGGCTAGAAAATAGTGAAGCCAAGGTTTGAATCAGGTAGTCTCATGACAAAGCCCACATTCTTAAATATTTTGATACTCTGATGAGAAAATGAGGTCTTTGAGGTGCTTCAACTCTAAATAAGCAAATAAAGCATAATAATGAAGATTAATACAAGGGCAACATAATTATTTCAGTACCAATACACATTTTAGCCAGTATATAATTATAGATTAATATCCAACATGAACTTCATACTTTACTTCTTTTTTCCTCCACAGAAATTATATCACTGTGGTACTTAATTGCAGAAAGCAGAATCCACATTAGCACTCTGAATTAGAAAAAGAATATATTACAGGGTGGGCCAGTTGAAAGTATTTTGTACCCCAGAAAAGTCATGTTATAATCCTGATTCAATCTTGGGTGGGGGCAGCTGTTTCTTTTAATCCTGATTCAATATTGCAGCATGGAAACTTTTAATTAGATTATCTCTACAGCTCAATTGTGGGTATGACTTTTGATTAGATGGAGATGTGACTCCACCCATTCAAGGTGGATCTTGATTAGTTTACTGGAGTCCTTTAAAAAGGAAAAACATTTTAGAGAAACCTCAGCATGAACAGAAGAAAGCCAACATAAAGCAGAGCTGGGAGAAACTTCAGAGCAGGGCTGACACAAATGCTGACACTTGGAGAACAGTCACACAGATGTTTGGAGATGCTTGGAGCCCAGAAGACATCTTCATGGGATGTTAAGCAAGCCAGAACTAGAGAAAGCCAAGGGAAGCCAAGAGGAAAGCCAGCCCCAGAGAAGCTAAGTGAGGAACTTCCACAGGGACAGAGGCTGAAAGCAATGGAGCCCAGGAACTAGGGACCAGCTAATGCTAGCCACATGACTACTCAGCTGACAGAGCTGTTCCTGATCCGTTGGCCTTTCTTTAATCAAGGTGTCTTTCTCTGGATGCCTTAGTTTGGACATTTTCACAACCTTAGAATTGTGAACTTGCAACTTAATACATTTCCCTTTTAAAAAGCCATTCCAGTTCTGGTATAGTGCATTTTGGTAGCTTACAAACTAAAACACAGGGTATCAATTAGGTCATGAGATCTCTAGGAATGCAGGTGAATCACTTGAAAATTATAGAACCCAAATTACACACCTTCTTACCAAATTGTTTAATGACTGTTGATAGACACTTGAATAAAATTTTCCTTAAAATATGTATTTACCCCTTCAGGTGAATTGCCTTAAGGGATGGATTCAGTTAGAATAACATTGTCTCCTCCCTATAATTTATATTTCCTCACGAAACATCTGTGGATCGTTTCCCACAATGAAGCTGTTCTCATGGTGACAAAATTTTAGAAAGGGAATTCCTAGTGAACAGGAAACTTTGTGCTGGGACCACCAACCTTCCCTGAGAGAGGGTAGTATTGAACATTTCTTGACTCCTTTAACAATATCAGTGGAATTTATTGTAATCTTAAAGGATAGTTGAGCATTTCAATAATCTTGGATCAAGTCCTTTGGTTCAGATTTATATGGATTGCTTTACAAATTATTGATGTATGCAATCAGGGCCAACCTTCACCTTGCACTGATGAGGATTCAGCAGGCAGCAAAGTTACAGGTTCATCTTTACCCTGCAGGGGAAGCAAAGGACATGTAAAGCCCACTGGATTTGGAGTTATAAAGGGCTAAGCTGGTTCAAATAGTAAATTAGAAAATACAGGTCCACCGCTGTACGGCTAACTCACTTCTCCCACCTCACCTGACCTCATGGCACCTCTGAAAATGAACCGAATTTCAGGCTTGCATAAGTCAGATTTGAAACAGCTAATTTATTTGTCTGCCTTTGGATGCTGTCAGTTATGTAACAGTTATGCCAAGATGCTATTTTTCCCTTTTCCCATTGACTGAAAATTTATAGCCAAGCTGTGACCACTTCTTTCAAGTACATAGGACTTCGTGTCGTGATTTTTAGTACACTACACGCCTAGTTTCATCTTGCTTTCTAATCTCAATTTTCCAACTCACATTTTTTTGAATATATTTGTGTCTTATTTCAGTGCATTATATGCATTTTCGTGTGCTTCACCTTCTTTGTTTTAATGAACTAGCCCAACCATTTGGCTGTTCCTGCAATATCACCACCAATCACCCTGAGACCTTCCCCATAGACACTTTCTAGAACTTACATACGCCTTTACCACTTACATCCCCACTTCCATCTAATGGCTAGAACTTGGAGTGGTAGCTCCCCACGTTTAACTGCACAAGAAGGTGGGGGTGTGGTCTCCATTAGAAACATCCAGGTTTCTAGCTATGCAAGGAAGAAGTGAAGAGTATATATCTGAGGGTAGCTGTGTGTCTCTATGACCCAAATATGGGAAATTAGTTGTGGTTTGTTTTGTCTTCTTTTTTTTATGGTTTTAAAAACTGTACACGGGGGTGGTGCGATGGTGGCTCAGCAGGCAGAATTCTCACCCGCCATGCTGGAGACCCGGGTTCGATTCCTGGTACCTGCCCACGCAAAAAAAAAAAAAAAAAAGAAAAAAACCTGGTACATGCAAGAACAAAAAGACAAATATTATCATGCCTCAATGATATGGACTAACTATTATATAAAAATTCAGTGAACGGAAGTCGAGAGCATGGGTTATCAGGTTGGGGCCTATTGTAAAGATTGTAAGCTCCTACAGCATTCACATATATTCAGGAGGTGTAACTGTTAATTCTAAATTCTGAGATACTGAGCTGTTTGTGTATAATATGGTCATTCCTAGAAACTTTAGGTATTTATGTGACACTTGATACTCAGAGTTAGTGCTCTGAAGCTATGACAGCACTACCCCATACAGGAACCATTTAAAAAGTTGAAAAAGTGGTCATACTTCTAGTAGCGATATGAATGAAGCTGATCTGGAAAGGACGAGGGTAAATCAGAATACAGGGTAAAGAATGATATCATCCGTATTTTAAAACTTCAACTTCTGTGTGAGACCAAAGGGAGAGATGTTTATTTGGTGCAAAACGTTTATTTTGGGTATTTGGGGCATTTCCTCATTTCATTTGTATGATCAATTTAGTTGAACACCATAAGTACATGGACTCTTGAATAGGCATAAAATTTTGTTGGTTTTTCCAGATTAGTGTGATGCCCTGATATATCCCAGAATGATTAGGGCAATGAATAAAGAAGTATTTGCAAAGTCCCCGTGGGGGAGTGAGAAGAAAGGGGGAAATACTCAACTTCCCCATGTGGAGAATTTCTGAAGTTCTCACAAGCAATGTGGACAACCAAATCAATAGGCTGAGCCTTCGATCTTGGAGTTTGCCCCTATGAAACTTATTTCTGCAAAGGATGGGCTAAGCCTACTTAAAATTAGATCAAAGAATCACCCCCAGAGAACCTCTTTTGTTGCTCGGATGTGTCTTCTCTCTACGCCAACTCGGCAAGTGAACTCACTGCCCTCCCTCCTACACAGGACATGATTCCCATGGTTGTAAATCTCCCTGCCAGTGTGCGACAGAAATCTCCAGATGAGCTGAGACCCAGCATCAAGGGATTGAGAAAGTCTTCTTGACCAAAAGAGGGAAGAGAGAAATGAGACAAAATAAAGTGTCAGTGGCTGAGAGATTTCAGAGTCGAGAGGTTACCCTAGAGGTTATTTCTATGCATTATATAGATATCCCTTTTTAGTTTATGGTGTATTGGAGTAGCTGGAGGGAAGTACCTGAAACTGCTGAGCTGTGTTCCAGTAGCCTTGATTCTTGAAGACAATTATATAAAGATATAACTTTTACAATGTGACTTTGTGATTGTGAAAACCTTGGGTCTGATGCTCCTTTTATCCAGGGTATGGACAGAAGAGTAAAAAAATATGGATTAAAGAATAACTAAATAATAGGGGGGAAAAAACAAAACAAAACAAAAAACCCTGCTACATGGAACAGGAACAGATGATTGAATTGCTTGTGCCACCCACATCAATGTGTGATAAGACAACCTGCTGAGAATGTAATTTGTGCTGTATTCTAACTGCTGTTAATACATTTCCCTTCCCCACCCTGAAAACATAGCTAAACCTTTTGTTCCTGAGCCTACCATACTCTTGTGTGGTGGGGCAAAAAGAAGTTGCCACATAGCAGGCAATTAAATCCACCCTCAGATTTTATTTTCAATGTGTAAGCAATCACAATGAAGTTTCTAAAAGGGGGAAGGGCCCCAGAGTTTGGGGAAGGCAGAATTGGATCAATTTGAGGAAGAGACAGTCCTTAAAGCTTTCTGGGGGCTGGAAGAGGTCAGAGTTTTAACAGTCCTGCAGGGAGTGGGGCCCAGTGCCAGTTACTGCTAGCACTCTGGGACACATGTGCATCCTAGATGAGTTGCAATTGGGCAGCTGGCTGTGGGTCCTGAAGCATCTCTCAACCATGCAAAAGTGGCATATGGTGGGTGGTGCGATGATGGCTCAGTGGCAGAATTCTTGCCTGCCATGCCAGAGACCCGGGTTCAATTCCTGGTACCTGCCCATGCAAAAAAACAAACAAACGAAAACAAGTGGCATATGCCCAAACTTCCCATTTCCCAGAAGCATGGTGCAAGTGATCTGAACACTAATGCACCCTGCCCCTATATTCTGGTCTTATAAGTCAACCAAGACTATCATTCAACCCTAGAGAAGTGGGGATAGTTCCCCAGAAAGAGACCAAGATTGAATTTCCCACAACCACAGGCAGAGTAAGCTTCTTGTTTGTCAAACATGATGTAGTGATTTTTCAGGCCAGATGTTGTTGGATAATAGATATTCCTCCTATGAAGGGCAGAGCTGGGAGAAGGTAGAGATCAAGCTTCTTGAATGCTAATCTGCTTTTCTTGTGCAGTTTTGCTCTCTCTGAGGGCCAAGGATAGAAGTAAGTCTTCAGTACATGGAATAATACTGAGCACTGAGGTGGTGTGTAGTTAGGTTCAGATGTCAAGTTGGCCAGGTGAAGATGCCTAGTTCTGTTGCTGTGGACAGGAGCCAATGGAACGTGAACCTCATCTGTTGCTGATTACATCCACAGTCGGCTACGGGGCATGCCTGCTGCAATGAATGATGTTTGATTTAATTGGCTGGTGTTTAAATGAGAGAACTCAAAGCAGCACAGCCCAAGCAGCTCAGCACATCTCATCTCAGCACTTGCAGCTCAGCCCAGGCCTTTGCAGATGCAGAAAGGAATCACCCTGGGGAAAGTTGTTGGAACCCAGAGGCCTGGAGACAAGGCCAGCAGAGATTGCCCTGTGTGCTTTCTTACTGTGAAGTAAGAAAGAACTTCAGTTGAAAGTTAGCTGCCTTTTCTCTGAAGAACTATACATTAACTAAATAAATCCCCTTTTATTAAAAGCCAATCCATATCTGGTGTGTTGCATTCTGGCAGCTAGCAAACTAGAATGGGTGTGATTTGTCTTAATTCTTCATCTTGCTTACTTGGCTCATCATTTATTCCATATTGCTACATAGTTGGTTTAGTTACTCTTTAGGTTATAAGCTCCTTGAAGGCAAGTATTATCCTATTCCTGACATGGACCAACAGGTATATTATGCTGTCACACAACCTGTCAGTTCATTGATGCTTTGCCAGAGCATCATGGCTGCTGTTCATTAGTCAGGATTTTTCTGTGAGCAGGATTGCTAAGAAATCAGACCCATGGAAGAGTATTTCCCTGGTTAAAGTTGTGGGCGGTGGTGGAGACTATTTTCTATTGGCACCCACCATGGTTCTTTCACTATATCTGGAATATATTACAATTTATATGCCAGAGCCAAGTCTCCAAGGGAAACCCAAGATGTAACAGTGATATGTATGATTTAGTACACAATGTTCTTTTTGCTGAACATCAAAAGAATCCAGTTATGAGGAACCATACTTCAGCTGAGTCATAAAAACAAGCTCCTGCCCTCCTGCAGTTAAAAATTCAGGAAGCATTTTCAAAAGGCTCTTGAGATACAACTAGACCCTAATTTGCTCAGTCCTTCAACCCTGATCTCAGAGGCTCTAACCTGTTGGAAATCATGTGGGAATTCTAATCTTGACCATGCTCCCCTATGCTTAGGGAGAAGTTCAGTAAATTCCTTTGGTCTATTTTGTATGCTTAACTGAATTTCCCACTGCAGCTTTGATTCCTCTCTTACTACAGGATCATTGGTGATAAAAGTGATAAAAAGGCAACTGTTAGGACCCTTAAAAAATACCTGGAATAGTCATACTAAATGATGATTATAATAGTAATAATAATTTGTAATTATAACAACCAATACCTCCAACACCCTTCTGGAACCACTCTGAGAAAATCAAGAAAGCCTCTTTCCCAGAAGTTTCCCAGCAACCATTTCAAGTCTCATAAAACCAGATTAGTGCACAAACCCACCCTGAAACCAATAGCTATAGCCCAGAGGTAGGACCATGTTGATTAATTTAGGCCTGAGCTAGGTGCCCCACATATACAGCCAGAGTTATATTTAGTCAGGGATGTGTAGAGTTTCATCCAAGTACAAAGGCATGTGGGGTTGAGAATACCAACACAAGCAATAATGGGGTAGCTCCTGAGAGAAAAGGGAATGAATAGTGGGAAGATAGTCACAATGTCCACAGCAATTAATAATAGATATATAGCACAAATTTTATATCACCACTGTTTATCCTTTAAGCCTCACAAAACCCAACAAAAGAGATTCCAATTTTAAGCATATGTTCAGGTGAGAAAATTAAAGCTCAGAGAGGCTAAGTAACTTATTAAAAACACATAGCTAGAAAGTGGCAGAATTGCTATTCAAATTTAGGTGTTCTAAACTTCAAAATTCAAAAGTATTCAGTCTCATATGGAAGCATTTCTAAGCGTAACCAGAGCATATCCAAGGAGAGTGTTATCATCTGAACTAAAGAGACCAAGGAAGCAGTAGAGCAAGACCCAGTTAGTTAGCACAATGTCCTGGTTTGAAATGATGTATGTACCCTAGCAAAGCCATGTTTTAATCCTAATTCCATTTTGTAAAGGCGGCTGTTCCTTCTAATCCCTATTCAGTACTGTCTGTTTGAAACTGTAATTAGATCATCTCCCTGGAGGTTGATTTAATCAAGAGTGGTTGTTAAGCCGGATTAGGTAGAGGCATGGGTGGGTCCTGATTAGTTTCTGGAGTCCTATAAAAGAGGAAACATTTTGGAGAATGAGAAAGATTTAGAGAGAGCCAGAGAAGAATGACATAGCCACGAGAAGTAGAGAGCCCACAAGCCAGCGACCTTTGGAGATGAAGAAGGAAAATGCCTCCTGGGGAGCTTCATGAACAGGAAGGCAGGAGAGAAAGCTAGCAGATGATGCCTTGCTCACCATGTGCCCTTCTAGCCAAGAGAGAAACTGTGATTGTGTTCTCCATGTGCCTTCCACTTGAGAGAGAAACCCTGAACTTCATCGGCCTTCTTGAACCAAGGTATCTTTCCCTGGATGCCTTTGATTGGACATTTCTTTAGACTTGTTTTAATTGGGACATTTTCTCAGCCTTAGAACTGTAAACTAGCAACTTATTAAATTCCCCTTTTTAAAAGCCATTCTATTTCTGGTATATTACATTCCAGCAGCTAGCAAACTGGAACACACAACTTCCTCTCCACCTGTGATTCTATCATAGTCCTCTCTCCTAGCAATGACTACCCGCCTCCGCTGAGCCCTTCCTACTTTCACTTGTACCTCCCCTGACCAGAGGAAGGGATCACAAGTGAATGTCATTTCCTGTGAACACCACCCAATAGTGTGGTGATAGAGAGAACCACCTCTCATTACTACACAGAAACAGAAGATTAACATTTCTGCCCAAATATGTATGCTACTTCAACAAACTAAGAAGCAATAATTTCTAAGATTTTTTACCATTAAAACTAAGGGTTACAGCATATAAGATATTCTTTTCCTGTGATGGTTTTATAGTATCTGTAAGGTTAGCCCAAGTGCTTATTTTTAGTACCAAGCAATTATAGGAGGCTCTTATGGTGAGAGCTGGTCTGGGCAAAATATCACATCCATAGTCATTAATAATATCATATACTGTCTGTCAGTTCTTGGGGCTTAGTTCTCTGCATAAGTGGTTTTATATTTCTGTTTCTTCCCCAAAGAACTGGGTGTTGGGAATCAGCCAAGAATCTGCAGCAGGACAATTGATATATACCTGATGAATACAGCTCCTACTGACAGCAAAATCCTCTAGATTCATTTGATCTATTGTGAGACATTTAATTTGGCAGGTTTAAAGGATTGAAATAGATATAGATGTCTAGGTTTTGCAGAAAAGTCTTGTCTCTTTATTATTCCAGTGTTCTAAGGTGGTACCATAATTCATAACTTGTTTTGAATGGATATTCATGACCTTTATCATGCAAACCATGTTAATTTCATGAAGTTGAGTCAAGTAAGGGTAAAAGGAAAATAATGGGCATTAGAAACTTACCGATGGTTAAGAGTCCTTCAGACAATGATTTATGCCAGTTAAGAAGTACTTGTAGAATATTCTGGTATAAATTGTGTTCTTCAGCATTGCAGTTTGTTTCGGTTTCCTAAAATTGCTGGAATACAATATGCCAGAAATGGATTGGCTTTTGTTGGGGGGTGGCTCTTATAAAAGGGATTTATTCAGTTACAATTTTATAGTTAAAAATGTTGAAACTAAAGCATCCAGAGAAGATGCCTTGACTCTGAAGAAAGGCCTATGGTGTCCAGGGTTTGTCTGTCACATGGGAAAGCACATGGTGATGTCTCCTGTACTTGTTTGGGATTTCATGGCTTTCAGCTCCTGGTTCCAGTCACCTCCTCCCTGAGCTTCTATCTGTCTCCAAGCATCTCCAAGCATCCGTTTCTTCTTTCATCTCTCTGTTCTCAGTGTCTGCCCTTTAAGGACTTCAGTAAATTAATTAAGACCCACTTTGAATGGGCAAGGCCACATCTCCATGGAAATAATCTAATCAAAAGATCCCACCCACAATAAGTCTGTGCCCACAAGATTGGGTTAGGAGAATATGGCTTTTCTGGGACACATTACAGTTTCAAAGCAACACAGTGTCTTAAGCTTTATCTGAGTCAAGTTTTCAGGTTTTAAGCTGAAACAGTAAGCAATAAAAAAGTTTTCCAAGTACAATTGAGGTCCATTTAAAGCAATTTTCAGATGATTAAATATAAGAAAACTTTAAGATTACAGCTGTCATTTTAAATGAATTTAAATGTATTTATCCATCCTACACATATTTATTAAGTGCTTCCTTTTGTCAAGAACTGTACTTGATTACACTAATTATCACTGGAAAAACAGTGATAATTGTGATAGCACAGTCCCTGCCTGCGGTGGCCTCACAAACCAACATGAAAGATAGGGGGTGGGGGGAATGTAATAATTTCACATTTGAAAATTTCCATGAGGATCAATAATAGAGTTTCAAGAGAAAGAATAATAATGTGAAAGGGAGCAACCTTATATAGAGTAATTATGGAAGGCTTCTCTGAGGAGGGACATAAAAGAGGATGAAACAGTATTCCAGGAAGAAGAAACAGGATTTGCAAACTCTTGCAGATATCTACAGGAAATGCAGCTTAGACCCAAGGATAGACATAGTTTGAAAGTGAAAGGTTGGGAAAAGATTTTCCATGCAAATAGCAATCAGAAAAGAGCAGGAGTAGCTATACTAATATCTAACAAATTAGACTTCAAATGTAAAATAGTTAAAAGAGACAAAGAAGGACACTATGTATTAATAAAAGGAACAGTTCAACAAGAAGACATAACAATCATAAATATTTATGCACCGAGCCGCAATGCTCCAAAATATGAGGCAAACACTGAAAGGAGAAATAGACACATCTACCATAATAGTTGGAGACTTCAATTCCCCAACATCAATGGACAGAACATTTAGACAGAGGATCAATAAAGAAACAGAGACTTTGACTAATACAATAAATAAGCCAGACTTAGACATTCAAAAAACATTACACCCCAAAATACCAGGATACACCTTTTTCTCAAGTGCTCATGGAGCATTCTCAAGGATAGACCATATTCTGGGTCACAAAGCAAGTCTCAATAAATTTAAAAAGACTGAAATCATACAAAACACTTTCTCAGATCATAAAGGAAGTTGGAAATCAATAATAGGCAGAGTGCCAGAAAATTCACAAATATATGGAGACCCAATAACACACTCTTAAAAAACCAGTGGGTCAAGGAAGAAATTACAAGAGAAACCAGTAAATATCTCAAGGCAACTGAAAATGAAAACACAACATATCAAAATTTATGGGATGCAACAAAGGCAATGTTGAGAGGGAAATTTATTGCCCTAAATGCCTATATCAAAAAAGAAAAAAGAGCAAAAATCAAGGAATTAACTGTCCACTTGGAAGAACTAGAGAAAGAAGAGCAAACTAACCCCAAAGCAAGCAAAAGGAAAGAAATAATGAAGATTAGAGCAGAAATAAATGAAATTGAGAACATGAAAACAATCGGGAAAATCAACAAAACCAGAAGTTAGTTCTATAAGAAAATCAATAAGATTGATTGACCCTTAGTGAGGCTGATAAAAAGAAGAAGAGAGAGGATGCAAACAAAGTCAGAAATGGAAGAGGAGACATAATCATTGACCCTGCAGAAATAAAGGAGGTAATGAGAGGATTCTATGAACAACTTTATGCTCCCCCCCCCAAAAAAAAAGCCCAGGACCAAATGACCTCACATATGAAGTCTACCAAACATTCAAGAAAGAATTAGTACCAATCATGCTCAAACTCTTAAAAAAAATTGAAGAGGAGGGAAGCCTACCTAATTCATTCTATGAAGCCAACATCACCCTCATACCAAAGCCAGACAAAGATATTACAAAAAAAGAAAACTACAGACCAATCTCTCTAATGAATATAGATGCAAAAATCCTCAACAAGATTCTGGCAAATCAAATCCAGCACCACATTAAAAGAATTATACATGATGACCAAATAGGATTCTTCCCAGGTATGCAAGGATGGTTCAACATAAGAAAATCAATTAATGTAATATACCATATCAACAAATCAAAGCAGAAAAACCACACGATCATCTCAATTGATGCAGAAAAGGCATTTGACAAAATTCAACATCCTTTCTTGTTGAAAACACTTCAAAGGGTAGGAATAGAAGGGAACTTTCTCAACATGATAAAGGGTATAGATGAAAAACCCACAGCTAACATCATCCTCAATGCAGAAAAACTGAAAACTTTCCTCCTAAGGTCAGGAGCAAGACAAGGATGTCCACTATAATCACTGTTATTCAACACCGTGTTGGAAGTTCTAGCCAGGGCAATTAGACAAGGAAAAGAAATACAAGGCATCAAAATTGGTAAGAAAGAAGTAAAACTCTCACTGTTTGCAGGTGATATGATATTATATTTCAAAAACCCTGAAAAATCCACAGCAAAACGACAAGAGCTAATAAATGAGTACAGCAAAGTGGCAGGTTACAAGATCAACACTCAAAAATCTGTAGTGTTTCTATACACTAGTAAAGAACAATCCGAGAGGGAAATCAAGAAAGAAATTCCATTTATAATTGCAACCAAAAGAATAAAATATTTAGGAAAAAAAATTTAACTAAACAGACAAAAGATCTATACAAAGGAAACTACAAGAAATTGCTAAAAGAGATCACAGAAGACCTAAATAAATGGAAGGGCATACCGTGTTCATTGACTGGAAGACTAAATATAGTTAAGATGTCAATTCAACCTAAATTGATTTACAGATTCAATGCAATACCCAATTAAAATCCAAAAAACTTACTTTTCAGAAATAGAAAAAACAATAACCAAATTTATCTGGAAGGGCAGCGTGCCCTGAATAGCTAAAAATATCCTGAGAAAGAAAAATGAAGTCGGAGGTCTCATGCTATCTGATTTTAAGGTGCATTATGAAGCTACAGTGATTAAACCAGCATGGTACTGGCATAAAGATAGATATACTGACCAATGGAATCAAATAGAGTGCTCAGATATAGACCCTCTCATCTATGGTCAATTGATCTTTGATAAGGCAGTCAAGCCAGCTCACCTGGGACAGAACAGTCTCTTCAATAAATGGTGCCTAGAGAACTGGATATCCACATGCAAAAGAATGAAAGAGGATCCATATCTCACACCCTATACAAAAATTAATTTTTTGAAAATATTCAAAATGGATCAAAGACCCAAACATTAGATATAAGACCATAAAACTTTTAGAAGAAAATGTAGGGAAATATCTTAGAAATCTTATAATAGGAGGCGGGTTCCTAAACCTTACACTCAAAGTGTGAACATTGAAGAAAGAAAGAAAGAATGGGAACTCCTCAAAATTAAACACTTTTGTGCATCAAAGAACTTCATCAAGAAAGAAAAAACAGCCTACAATATGGGAGACAACATTTGGAAATGATATATCAAATAAAGGTCTAGTATCCAGAATATATAAAGAGATTGTTCACCTCAACAACAAAAAGACAGACAACCCAATTACAAAATGGGCAAAAGACATGAACAGACACTTCTCAGAAGAGGAAATACAAATGGTCAAAAAGCACATGAAAAGGTGCTCAACTTCCCTGCTTATGAGGGAAATGCAAATCAAAACCACAATGAGATATCTCACACCCACCAGAATGGCCATTATCAATAAAAGAGAAAACGACAAGTGCTGGAGAGGATGTGGAGAAAGAGGCACACTTATCCACCATTGGTGGGAATGTCAAATGGTACAACCTCTGTGAAATGCAGTTTGGCAGTTCCTCAGGAAGCTAAGTATAGAATTGTCATATGACCTGGCAATACCATTGCTAATTATCTACTCAGAAGATACGAGGGCAAGGACACAAATGGACATTAGCTCACTAATGTTTATAGTAGTATTATCAACAACTGCCAAGAGATGGAAACAGCCAAAATGTCCATCAACAGACAAATGGCTAAACAAGCTGTGGTATATACATACAATGGAATATTATGCAGCTATAAGACAAAATAAAGTTATGAAGTATGCAACAACATGGATGGACCTTAAGGACATTATACTGAGTGAGATTAGCCAGAAACAAAAGGACAAATATTGTATTGTCTCGCTGATATGAACTAACATTAGTGAATGAACTTGGAGAATTTCATATAAGAACAGAGACCAGGAGATAGAAATGGGGTAGATAGTGGGTAATTGGAGCTGAAGGGATACGGATTGTGCAACAGGACTGACTGTTAAAATTCAGAAATAGATAGCACAATACTACCTAACTGTAATACAATAATGTTAATATACTGAATGAAGCTGAATGTGAGAATGATAGAGGGAGGAGAGCTTGGGGCACAAATGAAACCAGAAGGAAAGATAGACAATAAAGACTGAGATAGTATAATCTAGGAATGCCTAGGATGTATAATGATAGCGACTAAGTGTACAAATTTAAAAATGTTTTTGCATGAGGAAGAACAATGGAATGTCAACACTGCAGGGTGTTGAAAATAGATGGCAATTAATATTTTAAAACTTTAACTTACGTGTGAGACTAAAGCAAAAAATGCTTATTTGGTACAAAATTTATATTTTGACTAGGGCATTTCCTAATATAACTTATGTGTACAGCTTAATTGAACACCATAAGCACATGAAACCTTGAGTAGGGCATGAGATTTTGTAGGTTTGTCCAGACTGATGCCCCGATAAATCCCAGAGTGATTTGAACAGTGAATAAAAAATATTTGCAAAGTCCCCTTGGGGGAATGGTGAGAAAGGGGGAAAATTAACATCCCCATGGGGAGAATTCCTGATATTCTCACAGGCAGTGGAGACAATCAAAGCAATAGGCCAAGCCCTCAATCTTGGGGTTTGTTCATATGAAACTTAACCCCACTAAGGATAGGCTAAGCCTTCTTAAAATTAGGCCTAAGAGTCACCCCCAAGAGAACCTCTTTTGTTGCTCAGATGTGGCCTGTCTCTCCTAGCCACACAACAAGCAAACTCACTACCCTCCCCCTTTCAACATGGGACATGACTCCCAGGGGTGTGGACCTTTCTGGCAACATGGGACAGAAATCCTAGAATGAGCTGGGATTCAGCATCAAGGGATTGAGAAAACCTTCCCAAATAAAAGGGGGAAGAGCAAAATGAGACAAAAAAGTGTCAATGGCTGAGAAATTCCAAACAGAGTCAAGAGGTTATCCTGGAGGTTATTCTTATGCATTATATAGATATCACCTTTTTAATTAAGGTTTATTGGAGAGGCTGGAGGGAAGTGTCTGAAAATGTAGAGCTGTGTTCCAGTAGCCACGTTTCTTGAAGATGACTGTATAATGATATAGCTTTTCCAATGTGACTGTGTGATTGTGGGAAAAAAACAGTCCTACAGAGAGAAAGAGCCCTTTCTTGAGATAGGGAAGCCTGAGTAGGAGAAGTAAGTTGGAAAAGGATTGAGATGCTGGAAACCAACATTTGAAGTATCTTTGAAGCATTGAAGTGGAGATTTCAGGTAGAAAATTGTGTAAGTCTAGAGTCCAAAAGGGAGGTCGAAGAGAGAGATGCAAAGTAGGGAACTATTAGTTTGTAGACAAATAGTTTAAAACAATACAATGGATAATATGACCTAGGAAGAAATTCTAGAGAGGGGAGAAACTCTAATTCTGAGCCATCAGTACAGAAGAAAGAGCCAACAAAAGAGGTCAGAAGGAGGAAAGCTGGGAGATATATTTATCTTATATGCCTAAAACAGGAGAGAGAGTTACTGGTTAAAGTCAGTAAAATGATGAGCACATATATTTCTCTCCTTCTATACCAAGACCCTAGTAAATCATAGAAAATAAATTTTTAAATAAAGATTATAAATCCACCACAACAGAGTCTAGGAGTAATGTTATCCCTGGCCAAGAGATTTCAACAATTTCTGGAGCATGGGAAGAAGACATTGAATGTGACAGAGGAAAGACACAGCTCAGAAAACATATAGAGGAGATAAAGTTAAGGAAAGAACCAAATCTTCCCTGAAAAATCCTAGGGCAGTCCAGGAAATGTCAGGTCTGATGTAGAATAGAATTAAGGCTTAAAACTGAAACCAAGGAAATGGAATGAAAGGAAGTATGCATGGCTGTTGACACCCCTCCACACTCAGCCCTCCTTTCTGAATCCCTAGCCAAAAAAAACACAAAGTCCCCTTCAAGAAATTGAAGACCTCTAGACTCTAGTTTTTGGACATTACCCAGTATCTCTACTGCTTCTCTAACTGAGTACTTTAATGTAAAACCTGTAAGTTGACAAGGCCTACCCATGTAGCCAGAGCTCCCAGAAAATTGTTCATTTCTTCATTCTTAAATATGAATAGATGAGATCACTAGATATTTTAGGAAATCCTCCAACATGAAAGAAAGAAATCAAGATAAATCAATAGGTAAAAAATGACACTGGAAGAAGTAAAAATGAATATGTAGGATGAAAAAGCTTCAAAAATCTTTACTTCACATTTTCAGAGAGACTAGAGACAATGTCACATCATAACACAAGGAAAGTGTGCAATGAGAAAAGAAAGAGAACATAAGAAAATGGCCTTGGATATTAAAAATATGACTGCCAAAGTAAAAAATTCAGAACGAGATTACAAGGTGGAAAATTCTTCAGAAAATAGAACAAAAAGTCAAAAAGATAGAATAGAAAGTATTATAAAAACTCATAGAAAAAATATATAGGGAAGCATCTTCAGGGTATTGTGGAGAGATTTCTTAGACTTCATGCCTAATGTATGAGAAACAAAAGGAAAAATAGATAAACAGAACATCTTTAGAATTAAAAACTTTTGTGCCTCAAAGGACTTTATCATGAAACTAAAAAGACAATCTACAGATGGGAAGAAATATTTGGAAACCACACATCCACTAAAGGTTCAATGTTCAGAATATGCAAAGAAATTGTACAACTCAACCACAAAAAGACAAACAATCCAATTGAAAAACGGGCGAAAGATGTGGATAGACATTTTTCCAAAGAGGAAATACAAATGACTAAAAAGTACATGAAAAGATACTCAATATCACTAGCCATTAAAGAAATGCAAGTCAAAACCATAATGAGATACCATTTCACACCCAAGAGAATGGCTACTGTTTAAAAAATGGAAAACTACAAGTGTTTGGAGAGGATGTGGAGAAATACGAATACTCATTCATTGCTGATAGGAATATAAAATGGTCCAGCTGATGTGGAAGACAGTTTGGCTAGTCCACAGAAAGTTAGTACAATATTACCACATGGCCCAGCAATTCCACAGCTAGATATATACCCCAAAGAATTGAAAGCCGGGGCTTAAACATATGTTCGCACACCGATGTTCATAGCATCATTATTCATAATTGCCAAAAGATGGAAGCAACCCAAGTACCCATCAACCAATGATGTGGATAAACATCACTGTGGATAATGTAACATCATTGTGGATAAACAAAATGTGTTATATAGACCCAATGGAATATTATTCAGCAGTAAAAAGCAATGCAGTTCTTATACATGGAGCAACATGGATGAACTTGAAAGCATCATGTTGAGTGAAAAAGCCAGTTACAAAAGGACAAGTACTGTATGACCTCACTGATATGAGGTAATTAGAATAAGCAAACTCATAGATTCAGAATCTAGAATATTCTGGGTGGGTGGGACTAGGGAATAGGGAGTTAAGGCTTCGAAGCCTTAACCCACCCAGAATGGGTCCCACCCACCCAGAATATTCCCATCCACTGCTTTGTCAGTGGATGGTGGTGATGGTAGCACAACATTGTGAATGTAATTAACAGCACTGAATTATCTGATGTGGTTAAAAGGGGAGATTTTAGATTGTATATAAGGTACTAGGATAAAAATTTTTTTAAAAGTTTTTAAAGTCCCCTGAGGGAGGGGGGAAAGACTATGGAACTATTAAACCTTACCATCAGGGAATCCCATGATACTGCATCAAATTTTAGGGATACCCAAGTCAATAGGCCATGCCCTCGATCATGAGGCTTACTCTTGTGGAGCTTATGTAGGTAGCAGAGAAGCTTAGACTACATATAGACATGCCTAAGACTTACTTCTGGAGGACCTCTGTTGTTGCTCTGATGTGGCCTCTGTCTCTCTAAGCCCAACTATGCAAGTGACATCATTGCCCTCCCCACTATGTGGGACATGACATCCAGGGGTGAAACTCAGGGATGAATTCGGACCTGGCACTGTGGGATCACAAATTACATCCTGACCAAATGGGGTGTAAGAAGTGTAACTGATAAAGTATCAGTGGCAAAGAGAGTTCAAATAAAGTTGAGAGGCTACTCTGAGTGTTGCTCTTATGCAAGCTTCAGGTAGACCTTGCTACCTATCATAACCTGCCAACCCCCAACCAGGACCATTCTAGCCAATCCTAAAAAACACTTAGGGCAATTTATAAGATTCCACAAGGGTTCTAGGCACTAGAGTAACTTGCCAGAAACAACCTCCAGATGGGTCCCTGGTCCAGATAAGTCCTGAAACCTAGCCCAGCCTCTCCAGAACATCAGATAGTTCCATCTCCCTACCCCATATTAGTGACAGACCTTTCCAATATCAAAAATTTAGAATTGCCATATCCCAAACAACAACAATGAGAGGTATGGAAAGATCAAGGGTGATGGTGGAATTATACATAGAAGATAGGACTTAACAAATGAATATGAATGCTGAATCATTAAATTGATATCTCTTTTAGTCTCCAATATTTTAGAGCAGCAAGAAATAAAAACCTAAAGTTGTGAAATTGTAACCCATGTCAAAGTCTGAAACATGTTCTACAACTAATTATGGTGCTGTGCTTGGAAATTTATAGCTTTTTTGTATATACGCTATTGTTCACAAAACAAGAAGGAAAAAACGTTGTGATGATAAAAAAGTATTTAAGCCCTCTAGCCTCCTATATTCTGGAGCAGCTAGAAGGAAAAATATGAAAGGATCATATGGTAGCCCATGACAAACTCTGGGCTCTATCCTGTAACCACTTTTTGAAGAGTGCTTTGAAAACTATTGCTTTTTTATTTCTTTGCTTTGTGTATATGTTATACTATACAATAAAAAAAGTTTTAAAAAAAATCTATGGAACCACCTAACATAAGCAGTGAGCCCTGAATTAAACCATAACTACAGTTAATAGTATAAAAGGACATTATAAAAATATCATTTCATCAATAGTAACAAATGTACTATACTAATGCAAGCTGTAAAAGAGTGATACATGGGAATTCTGTATTTATGCATGATTTTTCTGTAAAACTCCAACTTCTCTAATAAAAAAAGTGAATGCAATGAGCCTGTCACATCAAGGAAAACAGCTGATAGTTTTTATTGCCAATGATAATATGAAACTATCTAGCAAAAATTAGATTTTGGAAAACTCAACAACCACCACTATGAACTTGACAGCTTTTCAATACTCAAAGACTTTTCTCAAGAGATCAGTGGTGATATTAACAATTTTTTTCCTTTTATATTGTAAAATTAAATGTGTTCACATTTGGAGGATTTGCATAACTCATGGAATCGACATTTTCTAAATAACCAATGCATGATTCACAAAATAATACATGGCAAAAGATCTAGTCAAAGCATGGAGATAGATCAATAAATTTTAAAATAACAGAATTTGAAATCTTCAGTGGCATGATTTCAGATTCCCCATTGCAATTAACATTTAAGAAACTGCTACTTGTCTGGTTTGGGTGACATATAAAAGAAAAACATTCACAATTATCTGAAAATGCTACTGAAACACCCCTATTTTTTTCTTTCCAACTACCTATCTGCATAAGGCCAGATTTCAACTGAAACAGCATAGAAGATTCAATGCAGAAACAGAAAATAGAGTCAAGCTGTCTTCTATTAAGCCAGATAGTAAAGAGATTTACAAAGCTGTTAAATACCACATTCTTCTCATGAAATTATTTGTGGTTTTGGAAAATGTAATTACTTTTCATAAGATAGATTAGGTATGTTAACATGTAATGGTTTATTATTGCTGTTTTAAAATAGATCAATAAATCAATATTTAAAATTTTTCCCAGTTTTAATTTCCAGTCTGGTAAAAACCCATGCAAAAAATCATATATATCCTTAGGATCCTCAATAATTTTTGAGAATATGAAGGCTCCTGAAACCAAAAAATTTGGAACAGTTGACCTAGATGAATGAAGAGTTGGAAAAACTCAAGGATGTACTTTCTGCAAATAGTACTTGACCAAAAAAAAGGCAACTAGAATTTACAGGGAAATGAAAAAGAAAGAAAATGTGATCAGAGGCACTACTGGCTCTCAGTGAACAAATAAAATCACAATAATTAAACTTAATTGATTTTCAATTTTTAACATTAATTTATAACCTAACTTATTATGGAACAGAAGGGAAATAGTACCAACCGTGTCAATGCAATAGGACAATTAAAGAAGGCAGAAAGTGGTGGGTAGAAGTGGGAAGAAGAGATGGTGAATAGGACAGGAGCACTAAATCCCTCACTTTTCAAGAAGTCGACTATACTGACTATAGGTAATGTCAGTATTTTACTACATATAATAAGATAAAAGCAATTAGCACATCAAGTATATTTCTATTAAGAGATGGGGAAAAAAGAATGAGAATGATAAGGAAGCTAAATCCTTAATAATCATAACAAATGCAAATATATATTAAAAATAAGGAACTTTTGTCATATTATTTAGAAATATGGAGCTAACTACCAGAATAAACAGCTTTTAAAAGTTATAAATTTTTGCCTCTGGGGAGCACAAAAGGGCATGGGTTGCCTGATAAAATTCAATATAGGGACCTACTTATACTAAAAAATTGTTTGTTCTTTATCTGAAATTCAAATTTAACTGGGTGTCCTATGTTTTTATTTGCTAAATCTGGCAACTGCGGGCACTGTTTTATTTAATGATGGGCCTTGTGGTATTTTAAACCTTTCAAATAGATTAAATAATCATATGTTAGCATGGGCAATGGTGGCTCAGTGACAGAATTCTCGCCTGCCATACCAGAGACCCGGGTTCAATTCCCAGAGCCTGCCCATGCCAAAAAAGAAAAAAATCATATGTTAAATATATGAGACTGTTAAAAAAGAAAAGGAGACGGGGTGGGACCCACTGTATCCAGCACTTATAGAAGTTTGAATAAATGAGGTTGTGATTATGTCCATTGGATTTGGCCACATGAAAATCATTTGTGAGCAGTTTTAGTGGAGAGAGGTGGATGCAGACTAGATAGGAGTGGATCAAAAAGTAAGTAGAAAGTGAGGCAGGAGAGGTAATTATAGAAGTAGAAATGTGGAAAATAAGGCACAGATATAGATGATGACATTTGAAGAAAATCCATGGATTTCATGAGTGATGATGATGCATTTTGCTTCCTCTACATCTATGACATATCTCAAGGTAACTCGTTTTTTGAGCTGCTGTGCTACATCTATGCAATATCATCATGAATACGAAATTCTAACAATCATTTGGTATAATCCCACAGACCCCCTTCCAAATAGCTGATATGTAAAGGCCTCACCTTTTGAGGAAGGAATATTTATAACTATACGAACATTCTTTTTATAGTGACCTACGATATATTTAGGTCAGGTATGGGCTTAGGATGGAAACTTACAGCTTGTTTAGTAGCTTTTATCCATGAGAAGGAGAAATACAAAGATGCTATGACGTGGAACCTGCTTCCAAGGAGGAGAAGCTTTCAATTTAATGACTAAAATATATGCGCTCCTTCTGCTTACCACCTGGTTTGGTGGCTTCATGCAGTTGAAGCTGCCTTTGCTGAGCTCTGTCCCATAAACCCTTAACCCACCTCAGCTACCGTGAGTCACTTCCCGCAAAATGTCCTCTCATTTTAGAACTGGATTTAAAAATGGATGTTCTCTGACATCTTTAAAAAAAGATATAAAACTAACCTCCTTCTTTTCAGCAAATTTTTATAACAATGTCTAAACACATTATTTTCTAGTTGCAACAATATGCAAGCCATGCTGCCCCCGTTAAGCTTTCCAAGTACTCTCTGTTCCCCTTCAGTTTAAAAAATATATATCTAATGTGTGTCTGATGAGCCAGTGATGGCCTTGAGATGAAAATTTATTAAAACACTTCAGTTATTATATTTCTGTGAGCAACACAGGAAGAGTAAAAAAAAAAAAAAAGTTCTTGTCTTTTCAACTCTGTGACAAATGATTCATCATTTTCCTCTCCAAAGAGGCTAACCTCATCTCATTTCTCTTCCCTCCACGTTACCCATATCCTTTCTAGTTTGCATCCACCTCTCTCCACTAAAACTCTGCCATCACTGGAAGAGGCAGGAGAATGAAAGAGTAGCAGCAAATGGTGGGTAACTTCTCTTCCTTTATTTTGGAGGTGCCACTGGAGCAATCTGATTATCATGAAACCAGTGGGCCATGTTTCTATCTCAATGAAACCAGTCTTGGCACATTATCACCACCAAAACTTTTACTGATGTTTTTGAGAGGAGGAGGAGATTGTATTGTACATGATGTAGGAAGCATTTCCTGTATGTCCACGCCAAACATCTCAGCTCTTTCCTTAAAATATCTCCCCTAGGCTTTCTTTTCAGCCCTATCTCCACTTGATCTCATGCTCTTCTCAGACCCTCTAATAGGCAGGTTCTCTCTCTTCCCTCCCTCACCCCTCTGAAAACCCAGTCAGACCACGTGACCTATCCACAAGGCAAATACTGGTTACACAGAAGTCAACAAAAGAATAGTGCCTCATTAGACAAAACAGGGTCACCTGGTGTCCTTCCAGAGAGTAGCTTCCTTTCAACCCATAACACTGGTCATCAAGAGCAGTGGCAGGTTCTAGGGATATGTGTCTACTCTTTGAAGGGACACAGTTAGTGGTTAATTTTAAGATTTGGGAAAGGTGATCACTGAGTGGTATTTGACAGAGATGTGAAATATAAGGCTATTATATAAGGATATTAGGATGTGATTCTTACATCATGCCAAGTTATAATAAATTCCTCTTCTATAATTATCTGTTAGGTAAAGTAAAGCTTGGAAGTCTTTTGGAGGGCTATTTGCTTCAGAAATAATTTAGAAGTATGCAAATTAATAACAACCACAGAGCCACCAAACATGTGGCCAATTGTCTACCAAAACACTTGAAACGGGTCTTAAAATTTCTGAATTGATAATATAGTCCATATCAATTTGGTAGGTATTCAAAAAGCTAGAAGATGGATCTGGACAAACCTCAACCTTGAATTTTTGCAAGACATGTCTTTTGAAATCAAAAGGAACAAAAAAATGAATACAGAAACACTACATCATCAGTCAGGCATAGGACCTCCTGCACCTCCCTCAGCTCACATTGTCCATGACCAGACCAGAAAGGTCTTTGAGATGCTGTCCCTGCATCACACCATTGACTGCAGAAATAGTGGGTGACTGCTCTCAGCAGTTCAGGGCTTAAAAAATATTCTCGGAAAAGAAGATGAAAAATCAATTTTGAGTGACTCACAGAGGCTCTTTTTAATGATTTTGCTGCTGTTTGTCCCCTTAAAAGGCAGCTCTTTGTATTGAGTCAATATGGTGAGACTATATCTTCCTATGTTATGAATTTTATATGAAATACACCACAGAACTTTCATTAAAATGATCCTGTCAGATTGGTCCGATCAAAGACTAACATTTTCAGTAAGACAAATCCAGAGTAAGTTCTTTCTTATTTGGATTTTCTCATAAAAAAAATTATGTATGAAGACAGCCACAACAAATGTCAAAATACCACTCTTTTGTTAGTTCAACAATATTGGCCCCTTGTGCTCAAAATTGAGCAATGTACTGATTGGCTGATAAAACCTGCAAAACTTGAGGGTCAGATTCTTCCAGCAAAACACTAGAGCCTGTTTTAAAAACACTAGAGCACACTCCTTATATCATGGCTATTGTTTGAAAATGAAAAATTGGAAGGGTAGCAGCTTATATTCTGTTCTTAGGTGCATAACTGTTTAGAATTATTTTCCTGGTTAGCTTACCTTTTTCTCATTATAAAACGACATTTTTGTCTCTGCTGAACGTTCTCTGCTCTGAAATCCACTTTAATATTTTCACAGCCATCCCAGCTTGCTTTTGTTGAGTGTTAACATGGCCTATCATATCATTTTCCACCCTTTTACTTTTAATCATTGTATGTCTTTATATTAAAAATAGATTTCATGGAAATGAAGCAGGAGGAAGATGGCAGAGTAGGGAACTCCAGGACTCAATTCTTCTCCAAAACCAGCTAGTAGACAGGCAGAGTCGGTCTGAAACAGCTGATCTGGGGCTCTGGGGGCCAGGGGAGCATCGTCTAGCATCCAGGGGAGAGAGAGGAAGAGGCTGAGAAACTGCAGTAAACACGTGAATAACTTGCTCCGTGGTGGCTACCAGCACCCATTCCCATCCCCCACTCTCAGGGGAGCCGCCCTGGTCCAATCCCCTGCTGGCTGCTGTGGACAGAGAAGGACATCAAGGTCCTGTCCCCCAAGATGGGAGGTGGGGCATGGCCAAGTACTGATCATGGCTTTTGCAGCAAATTTAGATCTCTGGATCCTGGCTCTGGCCTGCAGTTTTAATCCACCCCAGACAGAGACTTTTGTGGCCATTGTTTCAACCCCACAGGGTGAAGGCAGTGGAGGTTTAAAGGTGCAGGGTCTCCTTAGAGCCGTGGGGCACAGTTTGCTGAGGACCACCATCTGCTGGGCAGGCCCAGAAAGCGTAACTTCAGGGAGAGAACCACCATCTCACATTATATGCAAAAATCAACTCAAAATGGACCAAGGACCTTAATATAAGAGATACAACTACCAAACTCCAAGAAGCAAACACGAGAAGCATCTTCAGATGCTTAGGCTTTATACCCTACAACAAAAGAAAATATAGATAAATGGGACATCATCAAAACTAAAACTTTTGTTCCTCAAAGAACTTTATCTTGAAAGTAAAACAACAACCTACACAGTGGGAGAAAATATTTGGAAACTACGTATCTGATAAAGGATTAATATCCAGACCATATAAAGAAATTCTTCAACTTAACCACAAAAAGACAAATCCCTCAATTAAAAAAAAAAAGCACAATAGACTTGAACAGACAAACCTCCAAAGATATACAAATGGCCAGAAAGCACCTGAAAAGATGCTCAACAGCATTTTCCCTCAGGGAAATTAAAATAAAACCCATAAATGACATACCATTCCATTTATAGTCATTAGAATGGCTACTATTAAAAAATGGGAAATAAGTGCTGAAGAGGATGCAAAGAAATAGGAACATACATTCATTGCTGGTGGCAGCATAAAATGGTGCAGGTCCTATGGAAGGCTGTTTGACCTCAGAAAGCTAAATATGGAAATACTTTATGACCTGCCAATCCACTTCTAGGTACATACCCCCCAAAATTGAAAACAGGTACTTCAGCAGATATTTGCACACCGATGTTCATAGCAGTGTCATTCACAATTGCCAAAAGATGGATGAAACCCAAATGGCCATCAACTGATGAATGGATAAACAAAATGTGGTATAAACATACAAAGGAATATTATTCAGCTGTAAAAATGAATGAAGTCCCCATACATGGAACAACATGGATGAACCCTGAAGACATTATGTTGCATGAAATAAGCCAGAAACAAAAGGACAAATATTGTATGATCCCATTGATCCCACTTATTAGAATAAGCAAACTCACAGAGTCTGAATCTAGAGTATAGATTACTAGGGCATGGGGTGGGGATAGGAAATGGGAAATTAAGGCTTAGGATGTACAGGTTTCCAATTTAGAATCACGGAAAGGTTTTGCTAATGGGTGGTGATGATGACAGCACAACATTGTGAATGCAGTTAACAGAACGGAAATATACTTGTGAATATGATTAAAAGGGAAAATTCTAGACTGTATATATGGTAACAGAATAATTTTTTTTAATCCATGGAATTATACCACACAAAAAATTGGTGTGGTAAATCATAGATTTTAATTAATAGTACGATTATAAAAATGTGATATCAATTCTAACAAATGTCCCACATCAATACAAGGTATAGGGAATATGGGAATCCTGTATGTTATGCATGATTTTTCTGTAAACTTATATCTTCTCTAATAAATAAAAATGAAAAATAAAAAAATTCAGAGAAAAAAGGCACATTGGCAGAAATAACTATGGCAAGTGATTTTCGATAGAAAGAATGCAAACCAGTAGACATTGGAGCAAATATTTTTTCTCTCTCCCTTTTTATTTCTCCTCTCTTTGGGAATTTCAATTACACATATATTAGACTGTATGAAGTTATTCTATAGCTCACTGGTGCTCTATTTTTTTAACTCTCTTTTTTTGTGTGTGTTTCATTTCAAATAGTTTTATTATTATGTCATGTTCACCTGTGTTTTTTCTGCAAAGTCTAATCTGCTGTTAATTCCATCCAGGGTATTTTTTAATCCCAAACAGGATAGTTTTTATCTCTAAAATTCTGGTCATCTTTTTTATAGTTTCCATGACTTTATGTAATATGCTTATTTTTCTTTAGCTCATTAAAGATATAAAATAACTGTTTTAATATCCTTGTCTCGTAACTCTATCATTAAAGCCATTTGTTGTTGATTTCAGTTGATTGATTTTTCTTCTGAGTACAGGAGGATTTCCCTGCTGATTTGCATGCCTGGTAGTTTCTGACTGGATGCTGGACATGTGAACTTTACCTTGTTGAGTGCTGAATATTTTGTATACCTATAAAGATATCTGATTTTGTCCTGGAATGGAATTAAATTGCTTGGATACAGTTTGATCCTTTCTTGCCTTGCTTTTTAACTTTGTTGAATGGGACCAGAGCAACATTTATGCTACGGTTAATTTTGCCTCATTACTGAGGCAAAACCCCTGAGTACTCTTTATCTAATGTCCCATGAATCATGATGTTTTCCATTCTGCTTGTTGGGAACATAAATTACATAAATTATTCCCATCCCTGTGTAGCTCCAGGATCCTCTAATCCTTTAAGGTGGTTTTCTTTTACCAGTCCAGATAATTTCATCACATACATGTCTGATTGGTAGTCAGGTGAAAACTCAGATCTCTGAATATGTCTCTCGGTGTAACTCTCCTCTTAGGCACTCTGTCCTGCAAATTCTTACCACCTTGGTGTCCCCAGATTCCCAGATCTATCATCTCAGTTTGGAAAGACTATTGATATCTTCCTAAACTCTCTGCCCTATGCCACATCCTGGAAATTGTTTCTAGACAGAAGAAGCTGAGCAACTGTATAGCTGACTTCATTTATTTCTTATCTCTCAGTGGTAACTGTCTTTTGTTGCCTGATGTCTATTGTCTTGGAACCATTGCTTTATGTATTTTATCTGCATTTTAAGTTGTTTCATGGTAGAAGTGTAAATCCTGCCCCTGTTACTCTATTTTGGTTGAAAGTGCAAGTCTCACAATTAAACCTTCAGTAAACCATTCTACTTTACAATCAGGTATGCCCTTCCAGGTGATGGGAATGCAATAATATCAGTTATTCTGTGCACATGATCTCATTTTTTATTTACCTAGCTGTGAAATGAAGCAATGCTATGGGGAATGTCTTGACTGTATGTAAAGCATTCGGTGAGTCCACAAATGGTGGTGCTAGCAGAATCAGTATGTATAGGGAAGGCAAATCCATGTACAAAATATGTATCAATTCTACTGGAGATAAATACATGTCACATCAATGATAGACAGGGTCCAATGTAATTAGTGTGCCACCAATTGGCTTGCTGGGTTCCCCAGGTAATGGCTCCATACTGGGGCTTGATGATGCTCTCTGTTAACAGATTAGATACCCAGGTCTACCAGCTCATCTTTAGTAAGAAGTCCATGTTGTTGAGCCCATGCACAGCCTTCGTTTTTGTCACAGTAGCCACATATTTCGTGGTCCCATTGAGGAAGCAATGGGGTGACTGTGGAAAGAGACTGACTGACATGCGTAGAGTATGCAATTTTATTCACCTGATGATTAAGAGCCTCCTCTGAAGTGAATGCCTTTTATGTCTATTTGCATGGAACACAAGTGTCATCAGTATCTGTGCTCATTTACTATCTGTAGTCCCGTCACATACCACTTCCCCAGACTTCTTTATTAGCAATTTTCCAAACTTATTCCTTCCAACCCTCTGATCATCCAGCCTAACAGTTGGCAACTGTCTATGAATGCATATTCTTTTTCCAGCTATCTCTACATACAGACAAAGTGTATAAACAAATATACTGCTTAAAGTTCTGCCCACTGGGGGGAATTTTTCTTCACTACCGTACTGCAGGATTACCCTTTTGCGTAACTGTGGAACTGTAGCTATCCACTTCTTTAATGCCAGCATAATGTGCAGAACGATCTATAAGGCGAGCTTTTTCCTTCCTCCATTAGTTCATCATAAGGAACATCCCAGAAGGCCAAAGTCATGAATTGGAGTAGAGGAGATAATGTAAAGGTGGTCAGATCAAAAGATTCTCAACCACATGCTCATGCAACTTACTTGTACCTTCTGACTTGCCCAGGTTTGAGCTCATATATTCCGTTTCCATCTGGTATAATTTTTCTGTACACACTCAACTTTATAGCTAGGTGCACCAGAAACAGTCAGTTTATGATGGAAAGCCCAGGCTTCATGGCCACATGCCCTACGGTTAGGCATTAAATTGCTCTAAGAAGGCTTGGTAGAGAAGCAGAGGCTGTTTCTTTCATCTTCTTCAGATTTGCTAAATCTAGAGGTTATTACTGTTATACTCCTATTAGTACCTGCCATAAGCTACATCAGCATCTCTATTTGCCACAGACAGTTTAAGTATCATTAGATCTGGTGGATCATAAGACGCGGTGATAGAGCAGATTGCCTTCTCTTGTTCTGGTTCCCTCTTACAAATGACTCTATGTAAAATAGTAAGCTCCACATGTGGTATATGTTGCCTCCAAAATCCAAAAAGTCCCATCAAGCACTGAAACTTCTTTTAGTGGTAGGGTTATGAGGTGCAGGCACTTGTCTTTTACCTTGGAGCAGATATCTCAACATTCCCCAGACCACTGAACTCCCAGAAATTTCACTGAGACTGTGGGACCCTGATTTTTTGTGAGGTTTGTCTCCTACCCTCTGTTCTCATATAACTTCCTAAGTGATCTAAAATATTTGCTATTTCCTGTTTATCTGATCTAATTAGCATAGTGTCATCAGCGAAGTGAACTAGTGTAATATTTTGTGGAATGTAAAAATAATCAAGATCTCTATAGACTGTATTTTGGCAGAGAGCAAGAGAACTAACCTAATCATGAGGCAAGACTATGGAGGTGACACCATGCCAGCCAAGCAAAATCAACCTGCTCTGGTGATCCCTGCAAATTGCTATGGAGAAAAATATATTTGCCAGGTTAATAGCAGAACACCAAGTGTCGGGAGCCATATTGATTTGATCCAGTAAAGACATTATATCTGAAACAGCAACTACAAGTGAAGTCACCAGCTAATTAAGTTTATGGTAGTCCTCAGTCATTCTCCAAGACCCATCTGACATCCACACGAGTCAAACAGTTGAATCAATAGGGGATGTGATAATATCATCCACGTGGTTTCTTTCAAAGCTTTGATAGTGGCATTAGTTTCAGCAAGTCCCTCAGAAATGCAGTGTTGTTTCTGGTACCCTGGATTGTACAAAGGAGAAGAAAGTTCCAGGATCTGATATCCAATGTGAGATTTTTCCCACTTCCCACGTATGTCTATTCCAATTATACATTCAAAAACTGGGGAAACAAACACATCGTAAGTCATTGGACCAACTTGGTCCATGATAAGTTGAATGTGAGCTAAGATATCATTTATTACTTACTATCACAAACCCTAAATTTGACTGGTGGACTACAATGATATTTTGAGTCCCAAGGAATTGAAGTCAGTTCAAAGCCAGTATCTAGTAATCCTCCAAAGATCTGGGTATTTAATTTTCTCCAGTGCACAATCACTCTAGACCCTTTGGGAAAGGGTTAGTGGAAGATTTACAGTATATACCACTAATCTTGAAAGAGACAACCAGACCCAGACTCTTCATCAATCAAGAGGTTTGGGATCTGTAAATTGGCTTAGATCTGGAAACTGAGTAAGAGGCTGTCTCTCCACTGTGGCAACACAATGACAACCTTAGCTAGAGCTTTTTATATCAATCAAGTAATATTTTAGTAGATTACCTATCTATTTTGTTCCTAGGGACACTGTGATCAATTAGCCGCCACCAAAAATCCTTCAGACTACTAGTACTGCTAGTTATTTGTATTTCTCTGATGACTTGATTGTAATTGTGCCTCCTTAGTCTTTGGTGGTTAAGTACTGCCATTGGCGTCTACTGTTCTGGGCTCCCATCATTCCCATGAAACCAGGGAGCCCACGTCAATGGGAGAATGCCCTGCAATCATATTCCATTTATAAAAAAGAGCAACCATATAGCTTTTCAAAGATGCAGGTACTTCTTTCTCAAATTTATTTCTCAAAACCTCAGGAAAGAGTACGTCTTCTGGAAAGGGTAATCAGATTTAGCAAAAACAAAACAAAATGTTTATTTAAATTTTAATTTCAGATAAATAATGAAAAAAAATTTTTAGTATAAGTAGGTCCCATGCACTGGTCCTGAGTTTCCCAGAGGCCAAAGCTCCATCACAGCATTAGAGATTAGAGGACAGAGCAAGGAACCGGAGACCAGGACTGGTAACCAGGAAATCCCTCCTTTGGGAGGCCAGCGGGCTGAGGCTGATAGGTAAGGGTATGAAAGCAGGAAATCTCAGCACCAGAATCCTAGCAGGCCAAGACAAGTGGACAGGGAACCACAGACAAGGCCTGGCAAGCAAGAAGGTGAGTGTCACTGGGTAATCTGCATGATACTGGAAGCTGCAGGCGCAAGCCAACAACAACAACAACAAAATGACACTGGAACCAGGAAGAGAAGCCTCTCCTCCTGCACTGCCCCTCCAGCACCCTCCATTGGCAAGGGAGAAATGTCTGCAGGAGCCAGCTCCAACATCCCTAGCAGGACAATGAAGTATAGATTTAGAGATGAGAGTCAATTGGCTGTAATGAAGCAGCATGGCTACAATAGGTAAAATCGTCTGGTACCAGCAAATATAAGTCAAAGGAACATACCGAAAACACTGAAATAGACCTTAATGCATTCTGGCCTACAACCTGTAATAAAATAGACATTTCAAATTGGTACAAGAAAATGGATTATTCAACAATTGGTACTGGGAAAACAGAAGCGCCATCTGCAAAAATAATAATTAAGCTAGATCCTTACTTTACTTGTTACACTAACATTCTAAATAGATCACAATTTCGATGTTAAATGCTAAAAAACTCAATATAAAGATTCAAATATTATGTTTTTATACATAATATCAGAGTTGAAAAGTTTCTTAAGTATAATAGAAAATCTAGAAGCCATTAAAGAAAAATTTCCTACACTAAAAAAAATCAACAAGATAAAACAATTACTAAAAGTCAAAAGACAAATGACAACTGAGGAAAATATTTGTAATTTAAGTCATAAACAGATCAAGAAGAAAAGACCAAGAACCTGTTAAAATGTTTTGCAAAATTACATGAACAGATATTTCACAGGAAAAAAACCCACAAATGGCTCTTTAATATATGAAAAGATGCTCAATTTTACTCATAAGGAAAATGCAAATTAAGGCTATAATGAAATACAACTTTTTGCCTTCAAACTGTGCACTGAGCAAAAAGAAATTATAACACATTTTGATAGTAAGAGTTGGGGAAAAAAAACTCATACATATTTGGTGGGAGTTTAAAAAAGAGATACAACTTTAATCATAGGCAATTTTGCAAAATCTATTAAAATTTCATGCACACGCACTATTTCCTAGAGCAATTGCACTTCTGCAGACTACATTACAGACACACTAGCATAGATGTGCAATAACATGTGGCCAAAGAGATTCATTTCCCTGTTGTTCGTGATAGCAAATTGAAACCTACCTTCCATGTCCATTAAGATGAAATTGATTAAATTATTATGATACTTCCATTGAATGGATTATTATAAGGCTACTGTTAAAAAAATAAATAATGTAACTCATCAGAAATATGGAATTATTTCCAATAAATTTTTAAGTGAAAAAAATAAAAATGCACAACAGTTTGCATTGCATTTTACTTTTCTATCAGTATTTATAAGCATGGGATTCCCTGGAAGGAGACACGAGAGCTGGTATTAGTAGTTTTCCCAAAGGAAGTTAACTATTGGCGTTGGCCAGTGGATGGAAGTGGGAGTGAGATATAATTGTCACTGTGTCTACTTTTAGATTTTTTTTAATTGTGTGTTGTATAAATGTATTGCCTATACAGAAATGTAAATATTCTTTTTAAACATTACAAAGAGGGATTATTTTATACCACTGATATTCACTGCTGCAGTTACCAGATTCCATTTTTAATTGGATTTTAAGAAGCACCTGTTTTGCACAGAGACTCCTGCCCTCCCTGTTCAAGTGTCTAGGCAGAGGACACTGGCACGGTCTGTTGAGCCTGCACAGACCTCAGAATCCTGATCTGATCTGCAGATACTGCGACACGTGTTCTGGTATTTTGCTGACTCTGTTGCAAGCCTGTCTGCTATCAGCAGGCTGTGGAGAGCATCCATCTTAGAAGGTTTGGCTTGAATCTCTGAGCTGTGTGGTGGTGAAGCCTCAGTAGGAAAGGGCTTCCCCAGTTGGTTGTAAGTATCAGAGATACTGTTTCAGGAAATATCTCATAATGTGAAACAATATATTATGTCCTACATAATAACTTCATTAGGCTGTTGCTTCGACTTCTGAGAAATGATTGATATGCAGGAGAGAAATCCACCTTTAATAATCTCACAGGGTCATCAAAACAAATACCATGGTTTTATAGGAAATGCGTGCAGTGAGTAATCCTTTTGGGTAAGGAGATTAGAGAACTTTTGTTCAGTATCTTTTTACCTATTTGTTTCAGACATATGAAAATTGTCTCTCACGCTATATCAATGCCAGGGGAAAGGGTAACCGACAAGATCTTCAGATCTACTTTTTCACTCAGGTCGGCTTTGATTCCAGAGACTGTCTTCCAAAGATTATTATCTGTTATCTTTTTTTCCAGATTATTTTATTTTTAAAACAGAGCCCCATCCTGGTCACCAGCAATTATATAGCATTCATGAGCTTGAATACACATTTAAAGAACAAGTCGGCTTTCAACCAGATAACACTTTGCTGTGATGTAAGTCCTTCATGCTAACCCCAGCTGGAACCACTGAGGCATTCAACTAGAGAAGCCATTCATAAAGACTCCTACTTCACCTTCTCTGTGAAGTATCTACCAACCCACCCAGGCAGAGTTACTATCTACTTCCTCTGAAAGTGCAAAACATGCCCATGCCGCAATTAAAACATGCATCACATGGTAATATAAACATTTATGCATCTTTCTTCCCTCCCCATTGCACCCCTCCCCAAATTAGACCATCAATGGCTAACTAGATTGTGACTGGTTCGAGTACAAAACAGCAGCTAAACCTGCTGTTTAACCCAGTACTCAGCCCATTGTAATCACTCAGCAATTAAAGAATGAATGAGTGAATAAATGAAGTGGTACTGAGCCCACTGGGAAGAGATATTTAAATAGCTGGACCCCTGGGTGCGGTTGGGAAGGGGGCACTGGAAATAAACTGCTTTGTTTGCAGGGGCAGGCCAGCCAGGCAGTCAGGCTGGAAAATGTGTAAAACAAGCACAGAAGATCTGGTCTGCAATCTCTCCCCAGGAGAGGGACAGACTGACCGAGGAAATGTCTGCCATCCCACGAGATAATTGGTGCTCAAATCAAACCTGGAAATCCTAAATTCACTCTCCCTTTTAGTGGGAAGGCTCTCTGCCTGGTTAGAATTACAACAGACATGTTTCCAACAGGCTTAATTATCGTGACCCAGATATAAATATCATGGCAGGAGCCGGTGAGGTGGGAGCGCAATGTATCCCCACGGAAAATAGAGGCGGAGAAGCAGCAGTCCTAGTAGCCCTGATCCTAGAGTGGGGTTGCCATAACAACCAGCTGAGTCACTAATGAAAAAAGAACAGTTGCGCTGTGACTAGGCTGACATTCTGTGACATTCTCTTATTTTACTGTAGCGCTAATGATGTCTTCAGTAGGAATGGCAGAGAAAAGGTTGTGCCCTCTCTATTAAACCTGCAACTGTCTTGACCCGCTCTGCTTCTAGCTCAACGAATGTGAATTTCTGTGTGCAAATTCTGCATGTAGCAAGGCACTTTAGGAATCTGTCTGATTCATATATTAGATTTGTTGAGTCCATTGTTCCTTTAATGCAGTCCCTTCTTTTCCAAATTAAGATAGCTGTGAAGCAGATGAGCCCCAAAAGCAAAACAGGAAGGGGGAAAAATAGTGAAAAGATATGGTAGGGTGATGCCGAGCCATGACACGAAATTGGAGAAAACAACCAGAAGCAGCTTCTGCCCCTTTTTCAAACAGGGTGAACCACAGACAATTGAGCAAGGAAGCAGTGAAACTCTGCAGAGACAGAGGAACCTGCAACAAATGTGATCTGAGAGCTTCGTGAATCACAATAACCAGAACACGGGGCTAGGTAGGCACTGTGGGGTCACAAAGGAAGAATATCTTCAAGTCTAAAGATGAAGGAGGGTGTAAAAGGGTTGACAACTTAAAAATGCGTAAAACCTGTACCGGACCCCTGCTGTAATGTAACTGCTGGCAAGCATGTGCAGAAACCAGCACAATTATGATCCCAAGTTTTTAAAATGGAAGGTAATAAAAGAGAAAAAAAAAACCTGCCACAATTTTAATTGAGTATACAAATGGAGTTTAAAATAGAGTTAACCAAGTCACTGTCATTGGGTTTGTAAAACCATGAGAATGCTTTATATATTTTTTCAAATGTACTTGTTTGCAAACACGTGCACTTTTTTAAGCCCAGCATTTGGTTGTTTTCATCTGCACAAGAAAAGCCATGAGGATTGGTGTCAGCGTTTGCTACAAAAGATGGGGGAGTTTCTGAATTTGAGAGTACGCATGTACCTCTCCTTATCAGCTGGGAAGAAGAGAGCTCATTCATTATTAAAACAGCATTCTAGCTACTCTCTTTCATCAGCATAACACTGCCAGACTAATTTTCTTAGTCTATGACTTGAATCATGTTTTTCCTTTCTCAAGATCTTAATTTACCACCACCATCATGTCACTCTCCTAGTTAAGAATAGATGATGGTTCTCCATTGCAAATCAAGTCAAATCTTACTCAGCTCCCTAATTTTTAATGCTCTCTACAGTGTGATCTCAGCACCTCTATCCACGCATATTTCCTGCTCCTCCCCAAACTGCCAGACCTTCCTTCCTGTCAGATCCTGTCCTACTGACCCCAAGAAGGAATTCTCACCTGCACATCTTTCTAGCAACCGAAATAAACTTTCCACCACCCGCCGAATCCTAATTCATCCTTTGAGAAAGTATACATGCCCCTTCTTCCATAGAGTTGTTTTTTCAGAGGAGCTGTTCCTTTGTAAACAGAGCCTTCCACTTAGTTGACTGCGGGCCATTTTCCTAGTATCTGTTTATTTTTTCTGCTGACTAAATCGTTTGGCCCTCGAGAGCGGGGTCTGTACAATATTCTTTTCTTCTACAGACTTCCATAGTTAATTTACAGTCAGGCCTGCACTAATGCATTAATTCAAAAAACATTTCTTGACTGTTGGGCCAGGGGAGCTGTAAAGACCCATGAGAGTCTCCATGAGCGCATTCAGAGTGCCTGCAGCATGAGGAAGGTAGAGATGGCACAGGCAGGTTGGGTTGGAACCAGATAATAAACTCATTGCAGAGTCACGTAGGCTTTAGACCTTTTACCAAACTGTGCTTTGGCAGCACTTCAGAGCCCCATGGAGAGTAAAAGGGACAGTAAAAGAAGCAGGTGACATTCTTTTTCTTGATTTAATTTGAGCATCTTTGCTTTTTTTCTTGCTCTATGGGTTTGGCATTCTTGGACTTTGGTCTAAGATTTCTTCTGAAAGAAACAGGTGCTTGTTGACTGAATAAAGTTTGAAACCCTCTGTACTGGGCAGTGGAAAGCCCTTGGTGTTTTTAGGTGGAGAGGAATTGAGCACGGAGACAAGCATGCATTCGACTGAATCTGGGCTTAATCACCAGGGAGCAGACAGCTTAACCCTCTGGACTCTCTCTCAGCATTGCACATCATTGGCAAATGCTGGTTCATCTATTTGTGTGCCATTAAGAGGCAAAAGGCAAAGACAGTTGATTTCTGTCTTTACTAGTGAGAGAGTTTAGGTATATTCAAAGATGATATTTGCCTCCACTTACCAAGAGTAAAAGTGTTTCCTTCTTTCTGTGCATATTTCTTTTGTTTTCTTTAGAACATTTACTTTCTTCGCCTCGCCATTCAAGGGAGTTACTTAAGAAGAGCATATCTCTGCCAATATATATATAATGCTTGAATCTGTACCTATGTGTAACATTGGCAAAGAAAACCAGGCAGAAGGAACAGTGGAATTTTTATGGAGAAAGGATAGCACATGCTGAGACATCAGCATAGAAACGGGCTTTGCATTGTGTCAGAGTCAAAAATAGAAGAATGTGCTGGCACAAGGCAACAGTTACACTCTGTTCAGACCAGCTCCCCTGGACACCACCACTTTGGGAACACAAACCTATGGCTGCCACCTCCTCAGCTGTTGCTGTTACACGCTTTAGGATAATGACTCAAAGAAGCCCTAAAGGTTTCTAGTTGCCAAACCAATAGAAATAAGCTTCATTTTGCAGAACACCTCTCTGTTGAAATAGTATTCAAAAACCATTCCTAACACTTCAGCTTTTAAGAAGAAACAGGTGCAGTGAGAAACCTCCCACTATCCCCCTGTGAATCTGTTTCTGCCACAAAAATGTGGTGTGTGCGGCAATGAAGACATATCATATCAGAGTGGGAATCCTTCATACTTGGTAGACAGGTAGACCTGGGGTTCAAATTCTGGCTCAGCCACCTGAAGAGAGAAGAACAATAGATAATACCAATCATTATTTTGTTCCCTGAAATTTGCACACATACAGGACAGTTCACTGGGAAACATAACAGCATAATATTTCTGAGAACCAGAGGCCAATCCCATTCTGCTGATTTATAAGCCTCTTTGCTCCTAGAGCCCTCTGGCAATCTTTGTCCTGACATACTGAACTTTTCTGGAGGTCCTTCTCCTCTGGGCTCCTATCACACTTCATCAATTAACATATAGGTCTTCCATTTCCTATTTTGCGAATTTCAACTTCTTTTGTGTTACTGCTAATTTGGGAATACTGGAATTTGAGAAGGTCTCATCTGAAGGAAATAAAAGTTTCAAAACAACACTAATCAAGTCAAAAATAGTGACAACACAATCACTGCTGTAGTATAATACCTCATGGTGCCTATAAAAACACCCACAATTATTGCATTTTTCATCTGGACAGCTCTCAGCGCTGTTTTACTGTTTCACGGGAACTGTTTCCTTCCTGCCTACTTTTTTATACATGCACAGAGCAAATTCCTCCTGCATCAGTAAACTAGACCTTTGATTATGGCCTGGTTTGACATTATGCCTCTCCTGTTTCATTTACTTAAAGCAGGTCGCACTTAGTTCTAAAGCACATTTCATGAGCTTCTTAGTCTAATTCCATCTGACATCACAGTGACAAGTTGTACCCTCAGATATAACAAAAATAAGTTTATATCTTCCTCTAAAATTGGTGGCTCACTTATAAGTGTTTCACAGCACTGTGCTTGAGAACCACACATTTGTGCATTTGTCTGTCTGCCTCACCAGTCTCACATTCTTAAGGTCCTTGAGGAGACGGCATATGTCTGGTTCACTGCTGTATTCATTCTGCTGAGCACGGTAAGCACTCAAAAAAGATTTCTGAAAAGAATTTCAACAGAGCAAAAATAATAGCAATTTGTAAAGTGCTGCAGCCACTGTGGAAATCAGTTTGGCTGTTCCTCAAAATGTTGAAAATGGAATTATCATAGGACCCATAAATTGAGTTTCTTTGCATATGCTCCAAAGAATTGAAAATAAGGACTTGAACAGATACTTTTACACCCTTGTTTATAGCAGCATTATTTACAATAGCCAAAAGGTGGAAGCCACTCAAATGCCCATCAGCAATTGAACAGATAAACCAAACGTGATATAAACATAAAGTGGAATATTATTCAGCTGTAAAAAGGGGGGAACTTCTGATGAAAGTGGAATATTATTCAGCTGTAAAAAGGGGGGAACTTCTGATGTCTGCTACCTTGAAGACATCACGTTGAGTGAAATAAGCCAGGCATTAAAGGACAAATCTTGTGTGACCTTGCTGATATGAAATACCTAGAAGAAGCAAATTTCATAGAGACAGATGATATATTATAGGTTACCAAGGGGCAGTGGGTAGGTGGTGATGGAAGAGAAGAAGGAGTTATTGTTCAATTGATGCAGAGTTTCTGTTGGAGATGATGTGAAAGTTGGGATAATGGATATTGATGATGGTAGCATAATATTATTAATGTAATTAATACTACTGAATTGTACACTTGAAAGTAGTTAAAATGGCACTTTTTGTGTTGTATATATGTTACTGCAATAAAAAGTGTTTTTCTTTAAAGCATTTATGTACTAACAGTTTCCCACCACCACCTAAGCTGGCAAAGAAGGAAATATTCTTAATTGATCATGCAGCTATGGCATAGATTATTGTTATAGTGATCAAAATATTGGGAAAACTGGCTGAATTGGAAGGATAAGGGAGAAGCTAGATTAGTTTACATCAGAATTAGATCATTGATTAGTAAGGTAAAATTAAGGACAGAGAAGGAGCTAGGGAGAAAAGCCAAGCACGCTAGGGCTGGTGAAGGGATGGGAGAGAAAAAAAGAGATTTAAGGGGATCCCCTTCAGAAATGAATAATCCATAATGAAAATCCATAATGAGGATATAGGGGATCCTTAAGACATGGTAGTGTACTCTATAAGGAGTTCCCTCCCACCTTTAGCATTTCCTCAAATGACTTCAGTAAAAATTTCAATCAATTTTCACTAGTTTGGGGAAGTATCAAACAGATATTTCTTTTGAATGCCATAAGATGCTGAAACTGATCACAAGGTGACCTAATAGTTTATTTGGATATAAACAAAGGGAAAATTCATGGTGCCTAAGTTTCCTATCCACTAAAATAAATACCATACAATGGATTGGCTTAAAAATGGGACTTTATTGGCTGATGTTTTGGGGGCTTGGAGAAGTCCAAAATCAAAGCATTAGCAAGGTGATGCTTTCTCCCTGAATACTGTGGCATTTGGCAGCTGGCTGCCCGCAATACCTGGGTCTTTGGCTTTTCTGGATCCTAGGCGTTTTTAGGCACATGGTGATATCCTCTCCTTTCTCTTCCCCATTCTGTTGACTTTCAGCTTTTCAGCCCTGGTGGCTTTCTCCTTGTGGTTTTGTCTATAAGGCCTCCGGTAATAGGATTAAGACCTATCCTGCTTCAGTTGGGCCACTCCTTAAATAAAACTAACATCTTCCAAAAAAAATCCCATTTATAATGGGCTCACATCCACAGAAATGGATTAAGATTAAGAACATGTTTTTCTGGGCTACCTAACTCAACCTACCATACCTGGTTAAGTGGAAGGGTGAGCCTAAGTGATCTTCAGACCAATATTCTCATGAACCAAAAATTTCCATGCCAATGTTCCCAACTTTTTATTAGCAGTGTCTGGTGTCCTGCAATATGTTTGAAAAGTGTTATGAATGTGGGGCTTTGTTGCATGACGATCAGTATGTGACATCATTCAGGGTGGAATCAGTTATGTGTTCCAAGGACCAGAGTATAGACAGCAGGGCTTAATTCTAGTGAACTATTGGAATGTCTGAACCTGTGATACCAATTGTATATGGAGGAGAGGCTCAAGAAGCCAGAGCTCTCATCTGTAATGGGTCTAAGCTCAGAGTCATCTCCAAGGTATTAAAATACAGAACCTCTTTCTTGCTCCATGCTCTGCAGAGCTCTTCACTGCATCAGGGAGACAGGCAATGAGGGAACATGAGGGGCTGGGAGTGGGGAGTATGTAAAGATGCAGTACAATCATTTGGTGTAAAAACACACCTCCAGGAAGCTTAGCTCTCTTGCTCATCAATACTTTTGGCCTTGGACCAGAAAAAAAGGTGGAAACTGCACCTTCTCCACACAGAACCCTTTGCACATCTTTTTTTGTGGTTTTAAATTTGTTTTGCATTTATCAATACTCTTATTTTGAAAATATTCCATACAGTTATTGATGGGACTTATGGGAGAATGAAGTGCCATAGGTTTCCCTCTCAGCTTTACTTTAGCTGCCTCCTATGTATTTTGATATATTTTATCTTCATTTTCTATGTATTTTCTTATGTCCTTTGAGATTCTCTCTTTAATTCAGGGATTATTTAGATGTGTGTTAATTTTCATTTGTTTAGATTTTTTTTCTTTCTGTTATTGATTACTAGTTTGATTCCATTATGGTTAGAGAACACACTCTGTGACTTCAATTCTTTAAATGTATTGAGTTGGTTTTATGGCCCACCACATGGTCTATCTTGGTATATGTCCCATGATCACATGAAGAGAGAGTATATTCCACTGAATGAAGCTAACTGTGAGAATGATAGAGGGAGAATGGCTGGGGGCACAAATGAAATCAGAAGGAAAGATAGATGAAAAAGACTGAGATGGTATAATATAGAAATGCCTAGAGTGTATAATGATAGTCACTAAATGTACAAATTTAAAAGTGTTTTTGCATGAGGAAGAACAAAGGAATGTCAATACTGCAAGGTGCTGAAAATAGATGGCAATTCACATATTTTAAAACTTTAACTTATGTGTGAGACTAAAGCAGAAAAATGTTTATTTGGTACAAAATTTATATTTTGACTGGTGCATTTCCTAATATAACTTATGTGGGCAGCTTAATTGAACACCATAAGTACATGGAACCTTGAGTAGGGCATGAGATTTTGTAGGTTTGTCCAGAGTGATGCCCCGATGAATCGCAGAGTGATTTGAACAGTGAATTAAAAAGTATCTGCAAAGTCCCCTTGGGGGAATGGTGAGAAAGGGGGAAAATTCAACTTCCCCCAAGTGAAGAATTCTTGATATTCTCACAAACAGTGGGGAACAACCAAAGCAATAGGCTGAGCCCCCAATCTTGGGGGTTGTTCATATGAAACTTAACCCCACAAAGGATAGGTTAAGCCTACTTAAAATTAAGCCTAAGAGTCACCCCCAAGAGAACCTCTTTTGCTGCTCAGATGCAACCTCTCTCTGTCAGCCAATACAACAAGCAAACTCACTGCCCTTCCCCTCTCTACGTGGGACATGACTCCCAGAGGTGTGGACCTTCCTGGCAATGTGAAACAGAAATCCTAGAATGAGCTGGACTCAGCATCAAGGGATTGAGAAAACCTTCTAGACCAAAAGGGGGAAGAGAGAACTGAGACAAAATAAAGTGTCAATGGCTGAGAGATTCCAAACAGTCGAGAGGTTATCCTGGAGGTTATTCCTATGCAATAAATATCGTCTTTTTAGTTAAGGTGTGATGGGGAGGCTGGAGGGAAGTACCTGAAAATGTAGAGCTGTGTTCCAGTAGCCATGTCTCTTGAAGATGATTATGTAATGATATAGCTTTGACAGTGTGACTGTTTGATTGTGAAAACTTTGTGTCTGATGCTCCTTTTATCTACCTTATTGACAGACGAGTAAGACATATGGATTGAAAATAAATAAATAATAGGGGGAACAAATGTTAAAATAAATTTAGTAGATTGAAATACTAGTGACCAATGAAAGGGAGGGGTAAGGGGTATTGTATGTATGAATTTTTTTCTGTTTTCTTTTTATTTCTTTTTCTGAATTGATGCAAATGTTCTAAGACATGATCATGATGATGAATATAAAAGTATGTGATGATATCATGAGTTATTGATGATATATATCAAGAATGGAATGGTCATATGGTAAGAATGTTTGTGTTCGCATGTTGGTATGTTTAATAAATAAAATAAAATAAAAAGAGAATGTCTTCTGTGGATGTTGGGTGGGGTGCTCCATAAGAGTCGATTTAGGTCTTAATGGTTGACTGTGTTGTTCAGATATGCTATATCCTTGCTATCTTCTTTCTAGGATTTTTATCAGCTGCTGAGTAGGACATATTGAAGTCCTCAACTGTAATTATGAATTTGTCTGCTTCTACTTTCAGTTTGTCAGTTCCTGCTTCATATATTTTGAGGATCCATTGTCTAGGGTGTGAATATTTAGGATTGTTATGTCTTTCTCATAGATCAATCTCTTCATCATTATGTAATATCCTTCCTTGTGCATAGTAATTTTCTTTGCTCTGCAGTGTAATTTATTGGATATAATAATATATATTATAATATGTATATTATATACATGTATAATAATAAATAATATGACCAATCTTAGTATTTTTAAAATGTTTGCGTTTCCATTCTTTTCCTTTCAACCTGCCCATGTCATTGAATTTAAAGTAAGTTTCTTGTAAACAGTATAGACTTGGGTCACATGTCGTTGTTGTTTTATCCACTCTGCCAATCTCTTCTTTTGATTGGTATATTTAGACCATATACATGTACACTTAAGGTAATTTGTTATGTTAGCACTTAGAACTTCATTTAATCATTTGTTTCCTGTTTGCTTTCTCTAGTTCTCATTCCTCTCTTTTCTTGTTTTCCTGTAGGTTACTTGGACATTTTTTGGATTCCATCTTAATTTACCTGTAGTGTTTTTAAATGTATACCTTTCTCTAATTTTTGTAGAGGTTGCTCTGGATATTACCATATACTCATGTGAATTACCACACACTCATGTGACTTACCACACATGGAATGGTATCAATATTTTACCACATAAAGTGAAATAAGGAAATGTCACTTCCATTTATACCATTTTTTCCCTAATAACAGCTTTACTGAGCATGCATTTCTGTAGATTTTAGTATATTCACTGTTTTTGCAACTGTCACCATTATCTGATTTCAGAACATTTTCATTAAGCCCAAATGAAAACCTGTATCCATTAGCAGTCACTTTCCATTTCTCTCTCTCCTAGACCCTGCCAACCACTAATCTACTTTCTATTTCTATGAATTTGCTTATCATAGACATTTCATATAAATGAAAATATACAATATGTGGCCTTTTGTGAACGGCTTCATTCAATTAACAATGTTTTCAAGGTTCATCCATGTTGTAGCATTTATCAGTACTTCATTTATTATTGCTGCTGAATAATATTCCATTATCTGAGTACACCATATTTTTTCATCCATTCATCAGTTCTTGGACATTTGGCTATTAGGAGCAATGCTGCTGTGACTTATGTAACAAGTTTTTGTGTGAAAATATCTTTTCAGGTTTTTTATGTGCATATACCAAGGAGTAGAATTTCTGTGTCATATATTAGCTCTACAGCAACATTTTATGGAGTTTCCAAATCCTTTATTGTTTCACAAGTAATGTATGAGGATTTCAGTTACTCCACATCCTTGTCATCACTTATTACTATCTTTCTTCTTAATTTCAGCCTCCTTAGTGATGTTGCTCACTTTATTGTATCAATAGGTTTATGTCTTTCACCATATTTGGGAAGTTTTCAGCCATTATTTCTCTAAATATTTTTTCAGTCTTCCTCTCTTTCTCCTCTCCTTCTGAGACTCTGATGATACAAATGTTGGATCTTTTGTTATTGTCTCACGGTTATCTGAGGCTCTGTTCAGTCTTTTTTTTTTTTTTCTGTCTGTTGTTCAGTTGAATGAAATCTATTGATTTGTCCTCAGGTTCACTGATGCTATCTTCTGTTATCTCCATCTTATTGATCCCATAAAACAAGGTTTTCAGTTTTTATTTCTGTTATTGCATTTTTCAGTTCTGTAATTTCTATTTGTTTCTTTATTTATCATTTCTATTCTTTATTGAAATTAGATTAGATTTCCTATTTTTCATCTGAAGAGTATGTATAGTCAATTGTTGAAAGAAAAAATTTTTATGAAGGCTGCTTTCAGATCTATGTCATATAATTCCAACATCTGATTCTTTGCAGTGTTGGTATCAGTTGCTTATGACTTTCATTCAAGTTATGACAGTCTTGTTTTTTATATGAAGGTGATTTTCGATTGACTCTGGGTCCTGTTTAGATTTTTTAATTTAGCAGGCAGCTGCCGTTTTTGGTTGAGTGCACAGTCCTGGCCTATCTCCATGGACCAGGTGTTTATTGTGGTAGAATCCCCTCCAGGAGACCCCCCAGCTGCCCTGCTGTCTCTGGGTAGGTCAAGGAAGTCTCTCAGGCCTCTGGCACCAAAGAGGTTTCCTGGTCTTGGCTCCTTGTTGTGGTTGGATCCTTTTTGCCATTCCACTCACCAGCCTCATTACTCAGTCGGATAGGGGAATGAGTCTCAGGCCCAGGGGAAAGAAGAGCGCTTCCCTGGCCACTTATTGCAGGTGGAACCTGAGTACAATCCTTGGACCAGCAGTGTCAAACTCAACTGATGTTTTCAGAGGCACTCCCTTTCAATTAGGAGTGAACTGAACCTATCTGAGCTGCCTTATGTTGCTAGTTTGGGAGTCAGGAAATACAAAGTCTTGGTCACCTTTTTCTATTGGGTAGGACCCAGAAAATGCCTTGCTACTGTGTTATATTCCCCCAGTCCTGGAGTCCCAAACCAGCCTGACTTCTTTTATCACCTCTCAGAGTGCTCCTTTGGTCATCTCTCACATTATTTTCATGGTTTATGGTTGTGCTTATTTGGGGATGAACAGAGAGAAATTGGTCTATGCATCTTCTTCAAACCAGAAGTCGAGTGTACCTTTAAAAGAGGAATTATCTTTGTCTCTCAGATACTTTCTGACTGTGTTTTGAAAGGTAGTCATTTTGGAAAGCCGAAGGCTTTGAGGTAGTGCCACAACCAAGATTCTCCTGGTTCTTGGTTCCTAGATCTGTCATGGAAGCAGCAGGTGAGCATAAGGGATCAGTAGGTGATTTTTTTTTTTAAAGGAACAAAGTCACTCATTTCCCCCAAATGCATAAATGTCTTCAGTTAAATGTAGTACAGCATGGTATCTCCTTCTTTCTCTTTCCCCATAAGGCTTGTCTTGAAAATCATCTTAACTGGATTTAAGATATCCTTAAGACAGAGGAAAGAAAATATAAAGGAACTTATCTGGGTCCTACCACTTTGTACTTATTCACAGTTTTAGATTAATTTTCCCCAAAACTGGGTAATGAGAGCTACTACATTAAAATGTAGTATTCAGTGTTCAAGAAATATATCATAAATCAGAATTATGAGTTGAAACAAATAAAATGAAGTTTAATAATTATAAGAGTAAAATCTTGCACTTAGCTTTAAAATATTCATTAATAAATACAAATGGGGAAAAGTCTTTCTTTTTTATATTTTTATTGTAAACAACAAACAAATATACAAACATTCTTGACATGGTTACAATCAATGGCTCACAATATCATCACATAGTTGTGTATTCATCATCATGATCGTTTTTTTGAACATTTGCATCTCTCCAGCAAAAGAAATAAAAAAGAAAAAACTCATATATGCCATACCCTTTACCCCTCCCTCTCACTGACCACTAGTATTTCAATCTACTCAATTTATTTTAAACTTTTTTTTTGGGGGGGGGTAGGGTGGGGAAATGCAGGGTCTGGAAATTAAACCCGGGTCTCCCTCATGACAGGAGAAAATTCTACCACTGAGCTACCTTTGCACTGCCCAGAAAGGCCTTTCTTAACCACAGTTTATTTAAAAACAAAATAAGGAACTTAGTTACTATGACTCCAAAAGCTATGATAATCTTAATATAAATATTGTAGCCAAGGGCAAGAGTTAAAGACACTCGTGCTCTATCCACTACAGAGTTTTTCAAATTGTAGTGTGCATGCAGATTACCTGGTGTCATGGTTAGGGACACGTGTCAACTTGGCCAAGTTGTGGTACCTGTTTATCTGATTGGGCAAGCGCTGGCCTGTCTGTTGCAATGAGGACATTTCACAGGATTAGGTCATGAGCACATCAGCTGCATCCACAGCTGAATCCATTTGTAATCAGCCAAAAGGGAGTGTCTTCTGCAATTAGTGATGCTAA
>PVIY010004781.1:0-99685 GCA_004026745.1 Myrmecophaga tridactyla
AGATATACCAGAACTGGAATGGGTTTTACAAAAGGGGAATTTAATAAGTTACAAGTTCACAGTTCTAAGGCAATGAAAACACCCAAATTAAGGCACCAACAAGAGGTTATCTTAATTCAAGGAAGGTCCATGGGTTAGGATCGCCTCTGTCAGCTGGGTAGTCATGTGGCTACCATCTGACTCTCCAGGTTCTGGCTTGGTTAACATCTCATGGTGACGTCTGCTGGACTCCAGGTATCTCCGAATATCCGTGTCTCTGTTCTCCACGTGTCTGCCTCTGTGTCAGCTCTGCTCTGAAGTTTCTGTCAGCTCTGAGGCTTCTGTCGTTTCTCTAGGCTCTATCATTTCTCCAAAATGCGTCCTCTTTTAAAAGATTCCATTATACTGAATGGAATGCAAGACGTACCTGGAATGGGTGGAGTCATATTTCCATCTAATCGAAAGTTAATATCCATAATTGGGCATGCCACATCTCTGCGAAGATAATCAAATCAACTCTGCAACCTACAGCATTGAATAGCGATTAAAAGAAATGGCTTCCCAACAAGACTGGATCAGGATTAAAACATGGCCTTTCCAGGGTACATAATAATACTTTCAAACTGGTGCAGGGTCTAAGGAGGTCTCTTCCAGTGTCAAAACTCCATAATTTCACATTCACAGTCACGCTGCCTTTCCTCGGGTTGATTGAGACTCATTCTAAGATAATGAGTTTTATAGATTCATCTTGAGGGAAGAGACATAGAATCTGCACATGTTTCATCCTTTCAGTCAAATGTTACATATTTTAATTCACTTACTCATTATAAAAACCCTATAGAATATGTATTGTTATTGCCATCATCATTTTACAGATGAATTTAGGCAGGTGGAATAAATACATTTACGTAGCAAGTGGCTGAGCTGAGACGTGCCCTCAGGTTTCTTGGACGCCACTGCACAGCACACTACCCCCTCACAGGACAGATACCAGAGCTTCCAATGGCTTGTCATGGCTCTGGCAAAGTATAATTTCTATTTTGTAAAAGTCTAGGCCTCACAAGGCTAAGGCATTGCTGGCACTGGGATACTCTATATGCGTATGACTCAAAAAGCTAAATCAGCATTGATACCTCACTTTGTAAACCCTTTTATAATTTCTAACGGTGCATCATCTTTCTTCTTCTTACAATAAGGAAGGTAAACTATCATCAATTTATAAATGAAAACACTGATGCTCAGTTTAGGAGATTTGCTCAGTTTGAAGGGCATAGAAAAGGGGACCAACCTTGGATAGGTCTTCTGAATCTAAGTACAGCGTCCCAAACACTGCTACCTCAAGAAGGTCTAAAACCTGAAAACTAGCTTTGTTGTGCAGGTGAGGCATATTTGCATCCATGCCTTTTAAATTCACAGTTCAAAGTTTCTACCCGGAAAAAATGACTCCATTCTTAAATGCTGAATTACAAATATGCAAGCTGTTTTAAATTTCAAAGTTCTAGAGTTTTTGACGCTGGGTTCCTGTGAATTCTTTAAAGGTTTTTTCTGCCCTCTCTAATTTTTTTTTTTTTTGGTCTGTGAACCCGGCAATTACTTTAATTGAACGTTTGATTAGAAAAGTCTATAAACAGGTCTATAAACAAAGCATACGCATCTCTAGGCGCATCGACCTATTTTTTCTTTGGCCTTTTCTCCCCATCTCATGCCTCCAGTCTGTGCTTCTATTGCCTCAGGTTAAGGGATGAGCTCTTCACTGTTCTATGAAGGACCATGCATGGCGCCTTCCTACAAAGGCCTTGAAATAAGCTGTTTGCTGGGAAGACAGCTGTGCTTTCTGTTCCCAGCACTACTCATGATTAGTAGATATGGCCATGCCTATGAGGGTTCAATGAACTTTTTGAAAAACATATACAACATTCAAATAATCTATTTGGAGCACAAACTTGACAACAGGAAATGTCAGCCTCATTAATCATATATTAAAGTTTCATTAAAATTAAAGCTTTGAAATAATTAACTTCTGCTGCCTCCCAAAACAGTAATTACAGACCATCAGGAAGTGTTACATTCTCTCAAATTTCCTCCTTCAAACATTAAATGCTAAAGATAAAACATTAGTTGAGGAATAATCTTCGAGATTTTAGTTGTGGAAATAGAAACAATACTTTCTGGGTAACTGAGTCTTCTGCAATTCAGTGTATTTGAATTTTACTTTACAGTGGTGGATGCAATGTTAATACACGTTGTTTCCTGGTAGAGTATTCAGAAACATAAAAGTTCTGCATTTAAATGTGTTTGGGACCCTACGGAGTGCCCTATATTTAGATCTAAGTCTCTATAAAAGGTTTTCTTTGTAAGTTTATTTTTTTAGAAATTTAAGGCCTCTAGACTGATTCTGAACCCAGAGGTACGAGTCTCTCCAAGAATACCAACTAGTTTCATCCGTCTACCCCATAAGGTCAATACCTCTTTCTAGCACAAAGAAGTTAAAACGGCCATTGCCCAGATAACCCTGAAGATTAAGAGAAAGATCAAATGAGAGGGAGGAGTGTAACTGAGAAATTAGGATTTAGCAGATGATTCTGACTACTGACTCATTATATAGATATTTCCTCTTTGTGTCTAGTGTTTTAGAATAGTCAGAAGGAAATATTGAGGTTGTTGAACTGTAATCTAGCAGCACTGATCTTTGCTAATGACTGTATATTGCAAAACAAAATGTATACAGTCAGTTGCCCTTGTTTGTATGGATCTACGCCTGGATGTTTTGTTCTGTTCCATATATCTCTATCTCATAATACTACACTGTCTTGGTTAACCTACCTCTACTGTACACCTTAAAATTGGGTAGAAAAAAAAATTGGGTAGTGTGCAATACTAGAGGTCAATAAGAGGAAGGGATAAGGGGTATGGGATGTTGGGAATTTCTTTTAATTTCTTTTTCTGGAGTAATGCAAATAATCTAAAAATGAACATGGTGGGAAAAAATGATCACAGTGATGAATATACACCTATGTGATGATTCTGTTAGTCACTGACTATATACTTTGAATGGACTGTATGGTGTGTGAATATATCTCAATAAAAGTATATTTAAAAAAAAGCCAGACCCAGGCATCTCTCATTGAAAAAAAAAATGTGTTTGGGGCTTCTCTTTTTCTTCATATAACAACCTTTTTATCTTCCATTCCTATATTTCTGTATTTAATATTAACTTTTTTATATTCACTCCCAAATTATTATTAAAGTTTACATTTTAAATACCAGTTAGAAAAATGTATAGTGTTACATGATTCTATTTCAATTTAGCAATTTCTCAGCAAGTTCCTTTTCTAGCTTATTTGCATATGATACTCTCTAAGTTTATAATCTATAAACTTCAGTCTCTTGCCTTATAATTTTGAGTTATTCTCCAAAAGTAAATTCTACCACGGAGGAATAATAAATTGATCTAGCTAATACATATTATCTTATTGAACGGTGTTATTCAAATATAATTTATACTTGTTTTTAAATGGAAATTATTGCCCATTAAAAATAGACTCTGCTCTGTCCTGATGTGTGAGCCACTTGAAAAAGGCACTAAGAGAGAAAAACTGATGGGGTTCCTCGTTCTCAAGGAGTTTTTTATCTAGTTGGGGAGACAATGGAAGCACAGAAATACCGATGACACCAACAGAAAGCCAAAGTTGCATTACAGAGATGATATGGGCTTGTATTTGTGGAAAGGGGACAAAGGAGTGAGAAGAATCAAAGAGGGTTGGCAGAAGGGTCCTCAGCCCAGGTCCCTGACAAAATGCAGATACTCTTACAGTGAGAGAGCCTCAAAAGAGAAAGAACACAACCCGTGCTGTGGTTTCACCATATCAGGCAATGTTCTACGTGCTCCACATACAACATCACATCGGCAGAAAAAAACAGACTAGTTGGTGCAGAGGAAGAAGAGATTCAAAAAGAGAGGAATCGTGGCATGAACTAAGGATTTTGGCTTCAGCTAACAAGAGGTAGAGTTGAAGTCATAAGAAGGGTTAAAAATTGCAAAAGAACAGAGTAGAAAAAGATAAAGAAGAAGATTTGAACAACCAATTTTAAGCATTGCCTGTCCTTGAAGGTGGGGAGTGAAAAAGTGTCTGAAGAAACAATCAAGGAGTCATCTTCAGGAAGGTAAGAACAAAAATAGGAAAGACTATTGCCAGAGATGCCAAAAACAGAGAGTTTAAGAAAAAGGGATGGTTAGCCTCAAATTGTGCAGATGTCAAGTAAAATGAGGACGGGGAAATGGCAAATAACTAACTTCAGACAAAGTTTTCTTAGGAAAATGGGGAGCAGGGAAATCAGGCTGTGACTGAATGGTGAGGAAGCAGAGGCAGCAGAGTTTGGAAACTTTTGTTGTGAAAGCAAATATAAAAAGATGTCAACTTGCAAGGATCTTAGTGTTAAAGGAAGGTGTCTTTAGGATAAAGAGGCTTCAGCATTAGTAAGTAGAGTGAAATGGGACATATGAAGATGCAAGAAAAGGGGAAATTATTAGTAGAACTTGGTCTTGGACAAGGCAGGAGGGTCCAGTTGAAGCATACAGGAAGGGTTAGCTTTAGAAAGGGCACGGGAATTTCTTCCTCTGAGACAAAACAGGAGAAGGTAAAGAAGAGGGACAGAATTCTGGGTTTCTGAGCTGGAAACAAAGCTGAGGGCGGACACCATCTTCTCACTAAAAGTAATTTCTAAACAGGGATTCAGGGGGAAGGGAAAGTAAGACTAGGGTTCTAGAGAAGTGGAAGGAGTTTACAATGAGGGAAAGACAAGAAGGAGACAATTAGAAATGAGGAAAAAGAGCTACTTCGGTTTAATATTGTGGATTAAAGACAAGTGCTTATTTCTTTGCTTTCTTGAGATCTCAGAAAATTTTGGACGAAATGGACCCGACACTGATAAAAAGAAAAATATATCAAGAAAGTTATGACGGAAATAGGTTTAAATCATGTGGCTCAAATGAAGAAACTGGGAGAGGATCTATAAGAAAATCTCGACAGCTTTTGCCTTTAGTCTACCTTTCCTCATTAGTGTTATTAATTGCATTGGAAGTCTATTTGCAGTACCAGCTTCTCTAGGTTTTAACCTTCTTTGATGTTCTTCTGGGAGATGGGGGTGAGGGGGTGGAAGTGGGTAGATTATTTGTCTCTTTCTGTTTGGATAGATAAAAAAGTGCAAAAAAAATCAAACATGAAGTCGAAAAACAACAAGAGCCTTCTAAATTTTGGAGTAACACTAATTTTAAAACATGGTTAGGTTTGTCAGTATAGAGCATGGTAGACAGAGAAATCATTGAGACAGAGAGAGAAATCCGCGGTTTAAAAAAGAATGAAAAATGGTTTAAAAGTTCTTTCTCATTTCAGAGCAAAGACGAAATTTAAAGGGAAACTGCAAATACCTGCAACAAACTTATGTACTTTAATACAAAGAATAATAGTGAACAACAATTGAGAATTTACTATGCCAGATGCTATCCCATGAATTATACTTGCATAAACATATTTAGTGCTTATAGAAACGTTTCAAGGAAGACACAATGATTGTCTTTATTATACAGATAAGAAAAGTATGACACAGAAAATCAAGAAACTTGCCAGAGTTTGCAAAGCACCTAAATGGTATAGCCAGATTCAAATCAAGGCAATTTGGCCCTATAGTTGGTGATATTATGTTTATAACACAAAGGGAAGGGAGGGAAGGAAAGAGAAATATTGCTCAGTCACAGAAGTAATTTAAGGAGCCTTTCCTCTGGGGTCATTTTGTTAATATCCTTGGGGGGCACTAATGACACCACTAAATCTTAGATTGTGATCTTTAATAGAATTCCCCAAGAAAAAGAACAGGGCTCATTGGAAAGTAGATAATATGTCTCAGAGCAACAAAATTCAAAATGGGCCTGAAACAGCTTGCTGCTCTCAGAGATATCCGGAATGTTGTCAAGAGGACAAAAGAGGCTCCTACTGGCCAAGTAGTGACAATCTGAGCATTAAAGGGGAAAAGTGATTAAAGTCTCCTGGAACAAGTTAAATCTATTAAAATAGCTCTAAGGCCGTGATACTAAATGGGGAAAATAACACAATAACTAAGATGATTGTGTGTGTACAAAGAAGTCTCTCTATATTATATATATATATATATATTAATAACCATATAATAATAATTATGTACGCACGCTGCTGGAGCAGCAACTGAGTCAACAACATATATCCATATATATAAATATATGGAGAGAGAGAGAGAGATTTAGTTTATTGTTTCAAGTAAGAATGTGATGGGTCAGAGGGAAAGACTCAGAGGAGAAGAATAAAAATTTGCCTTTCATGACCTTAGACAATCAAGTGACATGGAAGTTTCAATTTAAAGAAACTGCCCAGGCCACTCAGTATTGGCTAGTTGCTATGATTACCCAACTCTCAAGTATCACATGGATCCTGTTCTGTTCAGAAACGGAATAAAAGAAAATTTTACTTTAGGATAAAAGAAAATTCCTGGGCTCAGGAATAGTGGGGATCATATATGTAGACTGGGTTGGTCCATTCCCTTCAAGCTTTCAGATCAAGTTAGCAGAAGCTAAAATGGATATGCAGATTTGTGAGCAAGAACAGCCAGAATTAAACCAGTAATCCCCAGGCAAGGGGGTAGATACAGGAAGACGTGGGACAAGTTATGTGGAGGTGCAGGAGCAGGGGCTGCCATAACTGCCTGGTTGGAAAAGGTGGTAGATGCCCATCATCATGATAATAAAGCAGTATTAACCCACCCCAAATCTTATGTTTACTCAGCTCGTTTACAAAAATTTTGCAGAAAATAATCCCCATATTGTTATGTGAAACAGGCCTGAGGTGGGGGAGAGCAGGATGCTGGCAGGTGCATTTATCAGGGAGGTGTTTTAAAGAAAAAGTCCCTTTTCTAGTATGTGTCTAATAGTATCTCTGATAAGTCATGCAGTAGTGATCCTAAATAGCAGAAGCAGGATCATTCTAGGGGAGGTGAGAGAGAAGTAGCTGCAAATGCAAAAGAAAGGTCTCTCACCTGAAGAGTGGGTGTGCCACGTGGGAGCAGGTTTTCTGCACGGTCAGCAGCATCTGGAAGGAAGTTCTAATGTCCCCACCGGCCCCTGGGGTGCAGCGGGTGGAACTCCACACTGCATGGTTAGCTCTTACAAGAATGGTATACAACTATATTTAGGGGCACTAGTGAATATTAAGAATGCTAAGAGATGTGTGTAATCTAAACTGGCATTTTAAGCCCTTCTTAATTGTCCAGTGATGACCCAGAGCCCACTGAAATGTGACAAAACTAGGAAATTTGCCTTTCATGCCCTCAGGTCGTCAAGTGACAGGGAAGTTTCAATTTAAAGGAACTGGATCAGCAATCAAAAGTACACTGGGAAATGGTGGGAAGCACACAGAAATCTACTACAAAGAGACAGAAATTGGCCAAAGTCATTTACTAAGGTCAAAAGATACTGTTTCTGAACATAACAATTTGAGGCTGGGTTGGAATATGGGTTTAGAGCAGTGGGTATTTTACACAGATCCATGTGGAAAATCGTAATAACTGAGGGTATCATTTTTCTATTCTTAGGACTGTATTATGGCAGCAAAGTAATACTTGAGGGGAAGGGAGACAGGAGAAAATAAAAAGCCAGACAGAAAAAATCATCAATAATATTTCTTTTATAGGGAGATCGATGATTTTGGAAGACATGTAGAAGTTGAGGAAATGTCAGGTGGGCAGTATAATTTTGAGAGAAAGGGGTTAGAGCTGGAATCTATAAGGGGATGGAAAGGTATTTAGGGTAGTTAGTAGAAATAAAGTGAATTAGAGTAATAGATTTAGAAAAGAGTGCAGAGGATGAGGAGATCCTGGGGAGCAGCTGTCAAAACAGTGAGAAGACACTGCCAGACTCTAGAATGTTTTATATTCTTTCCATGTCAGGCATGTAGAGAGCTATAAACAGAGGGAGTTTAATTATAAAGTAATAAGATCTCAGCAAAGGTTGAACTGAGCAAGCACCACTTCTTTATGATAATGAACCATTAAGGAGAAAATGAACGGAGAGAAAACTGTACCTAAGAGAAGTAAATAGAAGTTAGAAGCTGAGCATCATGTGATTTAGCTAGCACCACCTTGAGGTAGAGTCTGGAGAGAAGCCTGGATAGGTTAGTGCCAGTAAATGATAAAGTCATGAGGGGAAGAACAGGAATTCTGTGCAGAAGAATTAAATTGAGACCAGCATCCTTGAGAGTTTCTACAGGAGGATGGTTTTTCCTCCTGGCCTAAATCAGCACCATTATACAAATTTGGTTGCATCTCCAAATTGCTTCACCTCTTTTAGATGAGGGCTAGCGCTGCCTGGAAGAACCCAGGACTGAAAAACAGTGGAACCCACTCTCCTCTGCAGGATATTGAGGGATCAGAACAATTGGCAGGGCTGCCCTGAGGACAAGGTGGAGAACCAGGAGCCAATAGTTTAAGGATTTCAGTGTGGTTGAAGCAAATGATCCAAGGAGGCAAGTAAGATGGTGCTCGAAGCATGGACATGGCTGATCATGGTATACCGAATAGATAAGAGGATTAGAACAGAAAGGGCTGATAATACAGGAAGAGATTCCAGAAACTGAAGCCTAAAGTCAGTATGAAGAGTAAATTCAGATGAGTGAGTAAGTGGGGAGAACAGGAAGTTGTGAATAGAGAAGCGGGATTTCTGGACTCTCTGGAAGGAACTCAGAGAGGATTGACATTTAAGTGTTGTTTATTATGAGTTCCTGATGCTTTGCTAGGGATTTATACAACTTACTGAATCCTCATAAGCTTTGTTAGTTTTTTTTAAAATCTGCTTCTACTTAAGGGAGAAGAAACTACAATAGCCTTAGTAACCCATCAGGCAGGGAGTAGAGTCCAGGCCGGGTTTATCCTTTTTGCTCACTACGTCAGAACGTACCCCAAGAATCCTCTGACCCCAGGAATCCTCTGACACTCCCACTGTAGTTCTAGCCATGATGTATTGCCATGGCCTCTCTCATTAGCTGGATTGTAACTCCTTGTTCAGTCCCAAATTCATCACCAAATAGATGATGAATTACAGAATTAAATTAAAATCTTGTGCAAGTTTATCAAGTTAGTAAGAAGCAAAACACAGGCTTGAATCCATATCTTTCTGATTTCATAGTCCATGATCTATTACTGCATTAGGCTAACTTGGATATGGAATAGTTTGCTGGCAGGTGATAAAGGCAGAACGGACATTAAATTTATTGGTTAGAGATGGTTTAAAAATGGTAAGGCTAGGTTTTTGAGAAGTCAATGTTGGAGATACTAAGGACAGTGGCAAGGGATGGGAATGATGGTTGGGAGGTCTGTTAGCCAGGCACAAAAGAAGGTGGGAGAGACTCTAGAATTTAGAAGATAATGTTGCCTATGATGATAAGCAGAGAGTGGATGCTATAAGAAAATTTCACAATATTAAAATGAGAATGATCAAAAGAATATAGTGAAACTTGAAGCGTTTAAGGAATTATACTAAGAGCGGAGAAAAAGCTTCATCTTTGGATGAGACTAGCAGGAAGATACCAGTTCCAGTGCAAACATATGAGAAGCACTTATTGAAATGGCTAATATAAGACAACAGAAACACAAGACACAGGAAAAGAGATTATAGAAGAGCGGGAAGAAAAGCCAGAGACCACTGCAAGTTCTAGAAACGGTGGCACCTAGGAACCAGGGCAATAATTCAAACTCCCCAGGAGAAAGGAAGCAGGGTTATGGTTGGCAATTAGAAGAACATGATTTACATGGAGGGAGGGAAAGTATTGGGTCACTGGAATTTAGTTACTGATTGAAATGAAAGAGATGACCAGATCCAAATTCCAGTTGTATGAGTTCAAAGTAAAAATGAGATCAAATTCTATTTTCCCCCAAGTGAAATGAGGCATGATTTTAAGACTCTCTTTTTTTAAAAAAAACTACCAACATCTGATAACATGTGCTGAAAATTCATGGGTATTTTCTCTTAAAGAAGTTGTTATGGTTTGGACCTCCAAAAATTTTTTCTATAGGTGCTGGATTTTTACATTTAAAGGTCCCAGAAGTTCTCAATACAGGGTGAGGTTACAGAGAGAGAGGCAGAGCATTTCCATTCAGTTAATAAGTCATTGGGCCCTTGTTGACTAGTGTTTATATTTGTATTGTGGCAGATGGAGTAGGAAGGGGGAAGATGATGATGTTTTCTTGCTTTGCTTGTAATGTGAATACAATTTCCCCCCCAAATTCAGTTTGGGAAAAAAATATATTTATGGAACACCTTATTAAGGTGTACAATCTTAAATGTATACTGACCTCCCTTTTATAGGCTCTGTTCTATATAATATAATACTATTGCCTGGCAACTGGACTATATTTGTACATTGGGTTAAAAAACAGACAAACAAACTTCAACTGCCTTTTTAGGATATTTCCTGTGCCAGAACAATCAACTTCAAAGTAAAATATCCAGGATAAAAATTCACATACACATTACGATGTTGTTACTGATTTTCAGCTAGAAAAGAGGGGCACTTATACTAATGCTCTTCACAGGGAAAAATGATCATTTAAACTCATGATAAGCTCAAATTCATAATTGCTGTTATAATTTTGAGGTCTCACTTCAGCTTTGCAGCAGCAAATATGTAAAAAGTGGACCTCTTACCTATCTGTACCCTCCTAGTACCTTTCTATTTAGCCCCTCAACCCCCCAAAAAGAAGCGGTTCAGAGAAGAGTTGGATAAGGTTAAAACTATGCTGTCATTCCTCTGCCAACACAGGAATAACAAATGTGAAAAGGTATCTATTGTCAACAAAGACACATAATGCATAATCGTAGCAGTGAAACTGTTTTGATTTCTGGATTAAAAACAAACTGCATTCAACTGAGACAGATTTAGGTGCTCCATGTCTTCTCATATACATGCTTATTTCATTCATTTAATTCCCAACCTAATTTTAAAATGGAATTTTTCATGAGATGTATATTTTTAACTTCCATCAGCCATAACATCTAACACAATGTTTTGTGCTCACTGGGGCACTCATTTGAGCCAGACTCATAAAACAAACCAAACCCTCATACACAGAGATGCAGATTGTTATAAAATTTCATCTTGTCTACTCTCCTTCTTGCACAGAATATGCCCAAATTGTTAAGTAAATTAAGTCATTATTCATTTTTATTTCCTTGACCTAAAATTAAAAGCATCAACGACAGATAGTTGTGCCTTAGTTTAGCCCAAGAGCAAGTTAGGTGATCACTTGTTTTTGATATTCTTCTCGCTATCATCGAGGGCCCTCTTTGGTTTTATTTCGCCCACTCCCTAAAAGAGAATTTTTGCTTGTTACCTCTTACCGACATTTATTTTGACAATTTTTTTCTGACAGTCCATCTTCATCCTCTCCCATGATATCCACGGCTGAAAATATCAGTGCAACTAGAATGGCAAAGCAGCACACCAGTGCAAATATCACGATGCACTTCTGCTGAGACTGAAAGAGATAAAGAAGATAAAGATAAGTAAGCAGAGCAGCTTTCATTTAGGAAACTCAAAATTTGACAGCTTTTCAAAATTCCATGTAAAATCCTCTGGGACACAATTACTTTCATCACTGCCAGAGAAGGGCTGTTCTCTGGGTAAAAACGTACACGCCTATAAACTTATTCCTCAATGGAGCCTTCAAATTTCTACTAAATATGTTAGAACCTGTTAAATAATTCAAGCACAATCCCAAGACTTGCCCTTCTTTTTTTCTATTCAAAAGCAGTCCAAAAAAGATCAATACAAAATCTATTATTTCAAATTAAAAATAAAGCCCAGGGTGGCTCAATAATTGTCCTCTGTGCCCTGTTATTACTACCATCATCCAAACTCTACACACATTGTACTCAGATTCCATATCCTCTTGCTTTTCTTTTCTCATCTTCTTCTAAAATCTTTTTTCTTTCTTTCTTTTTTTTTTTTTTTAACATGGGCAGGCACCGGGAATCGAACCCAGGTCCTCTGGCATGACAGGCAAGCATTCTTGCCTGCTGTGCCACCGTGACCCTTCTTCTAAAATCTTTACAGTGATGGCTTCAGGGGACATGCCCTAGGATGGTCAACATGAGTTCTGCACTTTGATCGGCTTTTCCAGGGTTTCAGAGCCAACAGAGAACTGGTTCTAAGTCAGATGCTAGCCTCATAGGTACTTTAACTGACACAGTTCATTTCAAATACTGAATATAAACATAACTGACATTCATATTCTTCATATGATTTACACTAGAAACACAAGCCAATGGTCCAGGTGGTCAAAGCTACTCTACTTGGAGTCTTTAAGTTCTGTCTGTTGTAAGTTGAGTCATCGCTACCTCTAGAGGCTCAAGACCAAAGTTGGCAGAAGATAGGACCGTGATAATTGGGCAAAAGCTATGGGCACTGGGGCAAATAATTTTAGCTGCTTTCCCTCTATTAGAAAAATCAAAATGGGGGGAAAAGGAGAAAGAACAATTACAAAAGGTCTGTGCTTATGTTAGGGGTTACTTAAAGATGGGAGAAAAGGTGATGTTTGGCCAGGTAACCAGGCTTGCCCTGTTAGTGACGGTATACACACACGCACATATGTAAACACACACATATATACACATGTATACATACATATGCCTGTATTGCAGGGTTTTGCTGAAACCAGCTGGCTTTTCCTCATCCTATGACTTTCCAGCCTTTCATCACATGATCTCCAAAGAAGCCACAGACCTTCCAAAACTCTATGGTTAGCTTCAGATTATAAATTATAAATGATAGAGAAAGGTGTAGTAATGTCAAAGGAATAAATGGTGTTTCTGTAACAAGACATCATCAGGGAAAGTAGTTGCTTCCTTTTTGCATTTTCTAATCCTCATTCAGGTCTCACCTCCCATGAGAACCTTGTTCCCAAGTCCATTCTTACTCGTCATGAATGGTTACTCCACACTCAAACATGAAGACAGCAAAAGCCAAAGAAAGATAGGATCATTGTTTACCCTAAGTCCTGGTTATTTTTAAGGCATGGATTATATTTGTTTCTATCCCCAAGCAACCAGCACAATACAAATAGAAGGTGCTCAAGACGTAATTATTGCATAAACAATTAAGAACAGAATTAATTAAGTGAAAATCACAATGGCATACTTAGGAGGCTGCAGAGCACTTTATTACGAGTCCCATAAGAAGTTTCTCTCAAAACTCAACTGTAACTTTCCCTAAAATGGATTCATTCCCTCATTTTGGTCATTGTAAATCTAGTAACTCATCATTTTTCATCCTCTTCAAGAGCTACAGGCAAATTTATGGGCCATAGTTAGCAACGATATGTAGTCTACATATTGTGTACTTGTCCTGCCCCTTCATTTTCTGTTCATCCCCAATTCCTTACTAATTTTATTTTTAAGAGGGAGCACAATGAAGGGGCTGAGACTTTAGAACCACAGTGCTTGGGTTCTGCCACTGAACTAGTCCTGTGCCCTTGGGCAAATTATTTACTCTTTGTGCCTCGGCATCCTAGTCTATAAAATGGGGATAATAATAGCAACAACCTCACAGGATGGTTATAAGAATTAAATGAGATACTGTATGGAAAATACTTAGAACAGTACCTGGAAAGACATACCATTAAATGGGTATTTGCTATTTTTAGTATATTGTATTATATGCCCATCTGTGAACTGACTCATATATTTTGGGGAAACATGGTAAAGATATGAATAGACAAAAATACAATAAATCTGTAGGCATGTGTAAGAAAGAGACAGAGTGATAAGAGAAAGAGAGAGAAGAGACAGGGAGAAAAGGAGACACAAAGAGAGAAGAGAAATGTGGGATGGAAATTTTCTGTAATAAAATTCTCAAGAAATTGTTCTAGCCCTACATCCAGAACTCAAAACCTTAAAGCAGCATTTCTCAAATTTGGCATGCATCAAAATCATTCTGGAGGGCTTGTTAAAACACCTACTGCTGGGGTCTACTTCCGGAGTTTCTGATTCAGTAGGACTGCGACCTGAGTTTCTGAAATAAGTTTCCAAGGTATGCTGCTATGTTTGGTATGGGGCCTCGCTTTGAGGCCCCAAGTATGTATCTTTATCAAACCCTGTTTCACATATGCCATCCTTCAAACTCATCTGCCTCTAGTAGTTCATTTCAGACATTAAAAGGAGCATGATAAACCCACCCTCATAATTTGAATGCAAATCTTATCATTTCTTTTCTTTTTTAGGTTTAAAAATACTTTTAAAAAAGGATTTTTAATTTAAAAATAATTTTCTCTTAATCTTTAGTTTTTATTGACTTTAATGATATGCATTCCTTGTGTAATCAGAAAATGTTCACTGTTAAATATTTTGAAAGATAAATCCCACATAATCCCACATAGACATAATCATTGTTTTTGCTCCAACTACCTAGCTAACAATCTGATACAATTGGTATTATACTACATAAAATGTTTTATATTTTGTTTTTTGCAGTTGATCATGAGTCAATGTCATTAAATATTCTTTCAAAGCACTGTTTTAAATTGTTGCATAATAGTCCATTATATGTACATATCATTGCTTCCTTTACTCTAAGAAAGCTATTTTTAAAAAACACTAATTTTACAACAGGAAAAATGATTAAATAATTTCTGCACTTTTAAAGTTTTTTTCACTGTTTCATTTTTCCTGGCACTTGAAAAACAAAAATTAAAAAAGCTTGTAGGGCGGTTAAGTTCTGTAATGACGTTCACATTAATCCAGTCCAGAAAGACTCAGTCCAGTACAATTTAATCCAACTTCAGCTCAAAAAAAATCCTGAAAAGAGTAGCCTGAATGCCCCATGAATACACTGTATTTCCTTGAACAGTGTCAGGCACACAGTGGATGCTCAATGAACGAATAAGTCTTAGTGAAAATAATAACAAGCCCTAATTTACAACAACACTGATTTGTTTCTGTTTATTCTGTATGTTATGATGAAAGAGTAAATAAGAACTCTATATTTGCTTGCAGTTGAAGGAATTTGATGTAATAATCCTCACAAATTTCTATTAACTTCTATGAATTCAGTTGTATTTTATTAAATTCCTGTATAATACCTTTTTTTGTAATTTGTCAAAGAAGAGAAATTCAGAATCAGCTATTCGTTTTAAAACATCTCCCTGACACAATGTACTATAACTAAAAGCAATCATACAAACAGTCTGTACAAATAATAGCAGAAAAGCCTCATAAACGAGAACAAATTCCAGTGTACCAAGGAATTTATTAATTTTCAAATCCTTATCAAGTCATTCAAGAATTCATTTAAACCACCTATTTCTATTTTGAATTGAATCAAGAGAAGCAAAGTTTTAGGGAGACCCTATAAAGGTGATTACAATCTAAAATACACTGATGAATTCAACCTATTGAGAGAAAACAAAAGTTGAAATGCTATTATCTAGTGTCAATCTGCACTTCTCAGTACAGTATATGTGCAAACTGAAAAGAATTACTTGCTTGCTCAAGAAATAAATCTAATTATGCTAACACTGAAATGCTTGAATATCATATTCTTTTAAATACATTTTTCCTCAAATACAGAAATAAAGATATACAACCTCTAACAAGGGAAATAATACTAAACTTGAAAATTAGAATACTATATATTTCCAAACTGGGTTTTATACCATTTGACAAGCTCTTAAAAGGAATTTGCACCCATGTACCTAGAGGTAAAATGTAAATGTGCACAAATTAACCCCAAATTAAAATTACTCACATTATTTTTCATTTACTCATCTGCCAAATTTTTGAACTAAAATCATGGCCAGATCTTATAAATTTTTATGTGTGCAGCTCTTAATATTTGCAAAGCCAGAATTTCTAGTATGGTCATTCTACATGTGAAAGATGTTCACACTAGAACTCAAAGCCATTTGATTATTGAGCTATCCAATATGGCACAACCAGTTGGAGACAGTCAGATTTAATTCAGGTCTCTACACCGGACATCTTTCAATCTGTTTTATAGACACAAACGTTCTCTTTTTTGGTTTTGTTTTCCTAACTTCACTTCATTTTCTACTTAATTTAATTATGGTTATTTTTTATTTTATTTTACTTTTTAGGTTAACAAAATCCCATGGTGGTCTCTTAGTGTGGAAATGAAGATCGAACCCTATGAAGACATGGCATTCCCGAGACTATAGGACTTTTCTATGACCCTAGATATGCTCCTATCTTGAATTCCTAGATATGCTCCCAGGGAAAACAGGTCACCAGAAGACCAAAAGAAATCTTAGCTGGTGACTTATCAAGCTCCTGGAAAATAGCCATATTCTGGAACCATGTCAGGAAATCTAGACTATAAACTGCTTAAAAGCTTTGCTTTGAAAATTCTTATAAAATAGTTATCATCACTTCACTTTCCACATGAATTCTGTGGTTCCATCTTTGGATTTTCTCACCTCACTCTTCATCCTTTCCCTGAGAGACTCTAATTTACTTTCAAGGCATTATTGGCTGTATGTGCTGAAAATCCCAAGTGTGTATCGCCAGCCCAGAGTGCCCTGCTGAGCACCAGAGCCAAATCGGAAGAATTTCCATGTCATAGCACAGAAAAGCAGAGCCCTAGGGGAGTCTACAATTCTCCCTAAATTGAGGAGACAACATGGGATTTAGGAAACCCAAGTCAGTTAGAGTTGGCAGGAGACTATACTAGAGAGAAGAGACCTTCAAAGGGAGAAGGATCTAGAGACCTGGAGATGGACAGTCTCCCTGAGTCTTCAGCTGTGGACTCATCAGCACATGTGTGTGAAGAAACTACTTGACGCCAAGGAATGCACCACTTGAAAGGAGCAGGAGAAGAAACCCTTCATGTACAACACAGGCCAGGAATAGTTGGTGTACCCATCACCCAGGGGGAAAAAACCTCATAATATATGGGGCACTGAGTATACAGTACTAAGAAGTGTACTGTCTCAGAATTGGAAAAAATTAGCCCTAGACTTAAGGCTTCTCTAGTTTCACCTGAAGAAGCGTGAAAGTGACCTTCAAAAAAAAAATAACATCAAGTAACTTAACTATATCTAAGAATGAAACATATTTAAAAATGTGATAATATTTAGCACCCAACAAAAGAAAATTCACAATATCTGGCCTCCAATAAAAAATCACAGGCATGCAAAGGAGGAAAACACAACCCACAATGAGGAGAAAAACTGAACAATTGACATCAACTCAGATATGACACAGATGACTGAATTAGTAAACACAGACATTAAAACAAATATTATAACATATTACATATGCTCAAGAAGGTAAATATTCTAAAGAGGGAATAATAAAAAAGACATAACAAAGGACACAAGTCAAAATTCTAGAGATGAAAAACACACTGATGGCATCAATAGTAGACTAGATACAATATAAGATAGAAAAAATGAACAGAATATTTGTAAGCTGAGGGACAACTATAAGAAGCCTAACATACTTGATCTTCAAGTCTCAGAAAGAGAGCGGAAAGGAGAGGAAAGAAAAATATTTGAAAAACTAATGGCCAGCGACGTGGAATAGCAGAGGATGGAAAGTCAGATTCCATGAAAGAACTGATTGGCTCCAAGACCTGTGCTGCTTCCAGAACAACTTTATAATTTTTTAAATGAGGATTTAGGGAAAGAACCAAGCCAAAAAGAAAAAGAAAAGAACAAGGTAGAACTAAGGAACATGTTATATTAACAGATCTTAAGAAATAGAAATATTCTTCCACCTTTGACTGATTCAAGAGTCAATCCTTATATATGAAAGAAAAGGACACCTAGTATACCAACTCTCTTAAAATATTTCCCCTATGGCACTTCAAATAAACTTCTGTCAGTTAAGGCTTAGATATATTTTGTTAAGAAACCTTAATAAAAGCATCAATAATGACCTTAATAAAAAATCAATCAATTAAAAAAACAATGACCAAAAATGACCCAAATTTGATGAAAACTATAAACCCCTAGAGCCAAGAAACTCAATGAACTCTTAACAAAAGAAACATGAAGAAAACTAAATGAAGGCCCATCATAATTATATTGCTTAAAACCAATGATAAAGAGAAAATCTTAAAAGACACACTACATATCTAGGTACAAGAATTAAGAATGACAATCTACTTCTCGGAACAAAATGCAGCCAGAAAACAGACAAACAACATCCTTAAAGTATTGAAATAAATATCAAACTAGAATTCTATACTTAGCAAAAATCTTCCAAAAATAAAGCAAAATAAAGACTTTATAAGGAATGCAAAAGCAAAAGAATTAGTCACCAGTAGACCTGCACTATAGAATGTTAAAGAAGACCTTTGGGCAGAAGGAAAACGAAATAATGGAGATCTGTATTTATACAAAGGAATAAGAAGAGGACAGGAAATTCTTGGTAATACTTAGATTAATATAAATATTTTTTCTTATTTTTATAATTACTCTAAAATGATTGCCTATTTAAAACAAGAATATAGCAAAGTATCATGGAGTATATAATAAATATTATAATAAGATGCAAGACAACAATAGCACAAAGGTCAGGAGAGGAGAGATACAAGTATGCTATTGTATATTCTTATTGCATACATGAAGTGGTATCATTTTACTTTTCAATAGACTGTGATATATTCATGAATTCTATAGACCCTGAGGCAACCACTGAAAATACAAAACAGTGTAGCTAATATGGGAACAAAGGTGATAAATAGAATAATAAAAAAATATCAAATAAAAGAAGGTAGAAAAAGTATTTAAAGACCAAAGGGTCAATGAGATGAATAGAAAAAAATAGCAACATGATAGATTAAAATTCAGACCAATGAATAACTGCATCAAGTATAAATTATCTACATATCCCAATAAAAGGCAGGAATTACTATATTAGATAAAAAAGCATGACCAAATTATTTGTCACCTACAAGAAACCCATTTTAAATATAAAGACAAAAATAGGTTAAAGTAAAAGAATGGAAAAAGCTATACCATACTACCACTAACGCAAGGAAAGATGGAATGGTCAAATTAACATAAGGCATGGTAGACTTCAAAGCAAACAATATTATCCAGGATAGACAGGGTCATTTCATGATTGTAAAGGGGTAAATCCATCAAGAAGGCACGGCAATACTAACCTTTCATGCACCTAATAAAAGAGCTTCAAAATATATAAAGGAAAAGCTAACAGATGCATAAGGAGAAATAGGCAAATTCCCAAATATTCCAAGGTTTAAAAACCCCTCCTCTCTCATTAATAGATAGAAGTACACATAAAATCAATGTGTATGTAGAAGACTTAACATTATCAACCAACTTTGAGTTAACTGACATTCATAGAACACTGTACTAAAAAACAGCAGAACACGAGTTTTACTTGAGTGTATGGAACATTAACCAAAACAGACCATATAGACCATATTCTGGGCCATAAAACAAACAAACAAAATATTTGTTTTCTGACCCAAATGGAATTTAATCAGGACTCAATAACAGAAAGATCTTTGGAAAACTCTCAAATATTTGGAAACTAAGTAACAAATTTTATATAACCCCATGGGTCAAGGAATAAATAAAGAGACAGAATAATTTTTAACAGAATTAAAATTAAAAACACAATATCAATACATGTGGGATGCAGCAAAATAAATGATTATAGGGAAATTTTAGCATTAAGTGCTTACATGAGGAAAAAATAGGTCTCAAATGCTCTAAATTTTTACCTTTGGAAAGCAGAAAGAAAAAAAAGAGCAATTTAAACTCAAAATAGGCAAAAAGAATGGAAACAATAAAGGTAAAAAAAAAAAACAAAAAACAGTAGAGCCATAGTCTGGTTCTTTGAGAAGATCAGTAAAATTGACAAACTGTTAACCACCAGGTAAGGAGAAATAAAGAGAATACAAGTACATATATCTGGTGTGAGAGATATTTGATCCTACAGAAAATAAAAGGATAAAAGGGAATGTTATATACAGATTTATAGCAAGAAAGTTGACAATGTATGTAAATTGGACAAATTTCTGCAAGGTACACATTATTAAAGCTCACTCAAGAAGAAATAAATAATCTAACTACCCTTACATTGATTAAAGAAAATGACTTTTTAGTTAAAAACCTTCCCACAAAGAAAACTCCAGGTTCAAATGGCTCTCCTGGGGCATTCTACCTAACATTTGCAAAATATATAATACCAATTCTACACAAAAGGGACCAGAAAATTGAAGAAAGGAAGAAACTTCAATTTATTCTATGACATCAACATTACCCTGATACCAAAAACTAGAAAAAGACTTAACAAGGAAAAACAGCAAACAAAGCAAAAAGCAAAGTTACAGGCTGTTGCGGTTGGAATCTGTTGTGTACCCCAGAAAAGCCAGATTCTTTAATCCTCATTCAATATTGCTAGGTGGGAGCTTTTTGATTGTTTCCATAGAGATGTGACCCACCCAATTGTGGGTGGTAACTTTTGATTAGATGGTTTACATGGAGATGTGTCTCCACCTATTCAAGGTGAGGTTGCTTACTGGAGTCCTTTAAGAGGGAACAATTTTGGAAAAAGCTTTAGAGCCACAGGACCCACCAGAACCGACAGAGCCAACAGAATGGACAGAGCCCAGGGGAAGCCGCTGAAGAGAAAGCTAGCAGATCTCGCCATGTTCCTGTCCAGCTGAGACAAACCTGAACATCATCAGCCTTCTTGAACCAAGGTATCTTTTCTTAGATGCCTTAGATTAGACATTTCTATGGCCTTGCTTTAATTTGGACATGTTCATGGCCTTAGAACTGTAAACTTGCAACTTAATAAATTCCCCTTTTGAAAAGCCATTCCGATTCTGGTATATCACATTCCGGTAGCTAGCAAACCAGAACACAGACCAATATTCCTAATGGACACAAATGAAAAGACTCTTAAATTTATAAAATTTTTATATATTCACAGAATATATAAAAAAATAAAACACCATGACTAAGTAAGGTTTACCCCAGGAAAGGCAAGGTTGATATAATCCTTGCCACAGTCATGAGTAGAATTAAGTTGTTCAGGGCATGAAGAATTCAGAAGGATAATGAGCCCCAAAACAGAGACCTCAGTTTCATGAAATCCTGAGTACAGGAATGCCACTCAGGCGTTCAAAGGGATCAAAGTGTATCTGCATTTTCTATTCATTAGCAACCTGCAAAACCATTTCAAAGCCCTAGCTGAAGCTTAGCCTACTTGATAAATTCCAATATTGCATTTAATAAACATACAATTTAGGCAAATCTCCATCAATAGAGCTGTTTTACTCTTTAAAATTAAACAAAATGTCTTTGTTTTGAATAACAAAATGTAAATGGTAATGTTAAGAATGAATCCTTTTCTACGGTTTTCAGTAGGGAATGAAGGAATTTTTGAGTATGTCTTCATTCAAGATGCTTCAAAAACAGATGTATTTTCGAATTTGCCATCTGAAGTTAAACATAAAAGTTGTTTTTTAGTAGCCTCAAGTTAATTAAAAAAATTTAGTTTTCTTTATTAGAAAGAAAAGAAAGCTTTGACAAATCTTTCTGTTCTACTGCTTAATGATACAAGATCTAAAAAACCAAGGCACTATGTTCTTTTATTTATGTAGTGCCTACTCTGTGCAGAGCTCTGCAATGGTCTTAACAGGGTAAAGAATTTCTCAATTTTTGTCTTCAATCTTACAAAAACTGTAAAGGGTCTCTATCTACCTTGGCCTACCTTTAATTGAAAGAGGAATCATCAACTGCATGGTCTGCTTATTTTCCATGTCTACTAGAGTTCTCCCAATGGCACAGAATGAATGTTATTGTTTTAGAACCTCTCACTGATTTTACAGAACCAATAATGAAAATTGTTTATGCAGCAACCTAGCTGATTCTTTTTTTCCAAGGAGATGTAGATTTATTGTTTGAGCATATGGTGTGATTAGTCATTATGCTGTAGCTAAAGATCTGCTTTTTGATCCCCTTCATTAAATTGAGATCCTTGAGTTCTAAGATCTGGACCAGCCACTCCAACATAACTCCTGGCAATCATGTTTAATAAATATTTGTTGAATAAATGAAAAACAATTAAGCATGCAAAAATTAAAGACTATGAGCCCTTCCAAATTAGCCTAACATGTAGAAAATATTTATTTTATTTATTTTCCAAAATAGCAAGACAGAAAATAAAAATACAAATTTGAATCAAGATGCCAACTGAGCATAGGATCCTACTCTCCAATGTACTCCTCATCCTATACAAAACCCTTAGAAATGAACAGATTTCTTATCATAATAATGATAATTCTATAATAGTGTTTGAGAACTTAAAGAAAGTACCATCTACATCCATACAGTGGAGTACTAAGAAAGAATGAAATTTTGAAATATGCAAAATATGGATGGACCTTGAAAATATTATGCTCAGTGAAATATGCAAGGTACATAAGAACAAATGCTGTATGACTTCACTTACATGACGTATCTAGAAAGAGAAAATTTGTAGAGACAGAAAGTAAATTAGAAGTAACCTGGGGGAGGGCGAATTGGGAAGGGGGAGTTGCTGCTTGTGAGTATAGAGCAATACAAAAAGAACAACAGTCTTCCAAAGACGAATGACACTAAAGGGGCACGATGAGGTTGCAGTGCTACTCTATGGCTGGGGGGCAAGCACAGTGAGCACAGCTCAGTGGCAGTGGGAAAGACCCTTGAGCCACTAATGGAGAAATAAATAAACTTCACACCCTTGCTTCCTACCTACAGTCACTAGTGGCGTTAGGAAAGAAAAAAAAGTCTTTAATTCTATTAAAAATACTTGCAGAGCATCTAATATATGTGTTATGCGCTATGCTAACACCAGTGATTTAGAAACAGCCTTGTTCTTAAGGAGATGTTTGTGCTTAAGGACCTCACATGTTAGGTTTCTGCAGCAGGAGGGGGTAATGATGCCTAATCCAATGTGATCTGTGCCATTCCACTGGTATAGAGAGAGGCCTGGAGGAGGTTATGATCATGAGCCATTTCACAGAGATGGTCCATTTGAGCAACCCAATTCTGGTTGTCATCCATTCCCTCCTTCCATACACACCTAATTCCCAGAACCAGGAATTATGGATTTCCTCTGTACTTGCCACAAAGAAAAATGAGTTATTTTGAACATAAGTGACTGAACAATAACACTCTGTCAACATCAGTGTGAAGCAGCCAATACTTAAGAGCTAAAACGGTATACTGTCATGTCTCCCTCCCCTCCATTAAACATGAAGGTGGCAAAAAAAATAACAAATTGCCAGTCTTTGATAAGCCAACAGCTATTCTGGCAACCGGTATTCTATGCTCTGCTTTAATAGGCTGAAAAACTCTTTGAATCTTTTGATATGTCAAAATAAATACAAGTCTTTCAACTTCCCATGATAGGAGATTTATTCTGAAATCAGCTGGTTAAAGTTGCTTTATGGTTTTTTTCTTAATTATTTGTTTTCTGATCACTGTAAAGGTCAATGTCTCATTCAGCTGGAAGAGAAAAAAACATTACTAACAAAGTCAACAATTTTCATTTTCAGTTCATTAAAAAGCAAAAAAAAAGCCAGGATTGACTTTGGGTATAACTATGAGGTGAGCAAAGAGCAAAATTTATCTTTGGTGTCCCAGTGTTCAGTTCCTTCTTATTTTAAAACGGAACACACACACACACATTCACACACTTGCCGAGGGTACATTTAGAGAAGCTTAGTGTTCTATTGGAAGCCATCTAATGCAACTTTACCTTTAGTATAGGGATCTTCCCTATTGCACCTGTGACAGACAGTATCATCCATTCTCCATTTGGATATCTACCTACCCAAAGGTCACTACTTAACAAGGCAGCACTCATTTTTAGAAAGTTCTTATTGACATGGGAGAACATCTCGAATTGTTATAAATACTCATGCAGATGACCCCTTTTCTTGTTAACTATTTTCTAACTCTCTTTGGGTTGCTTCTCCTGCTCCATCCCACGCTGTGTCTCCCCACATCTTGGTCTCTTTTTTAGAACCTCCTTCTCTCTCTTATCCCCTTCCCAACTTGTCACTGTTCTTGCTGCTTTTTATCACCTTCAAATGCTTCCCCCTTGCCCTCCCAATCACCGTTTGGTTCTTTGTTCTCAATTACCAATCCACTACGGAGTTTGAGTGAGGTTTTCCCTACAGAATATATCATCATGCTGCCCTGATTCCACAAATTCTACAAAAATGTAAACAATAACAGCTTGAGGTAACTGATAAAGAAATACTATTTTATAATATTGAAGAATGAAGTCTCTAATAGTAAAAGGGGAAGGGCATAAGTTAAAAATGGTAGATAATTTAACAGGTGGAGAGAATCATGTTTAATTAGCATTAGACAAATGTTACAAAGGTTCTACAAAGGTTCTATGCAACCAGAGTAACTTTCCAGAAACCTACAACCTCCAGATGGATCCCCGGACCAGATAAATCCTGAAATGCAGAGGGGCCAGTTTCTCTGGACCATAAACTGGTTCCATCCCCCCCATCCAGTATTAGTGGAAGCCCCTTTCAACATGAAAAAGCTAGAATGGGCATAGCCCAAATACCCCTAAAGAATGGGAGAAAGATCAAAGGTGATTGTGGACTTAACAGAAGAAGGTAGGGTTTAACAGATGAGTAGGATTGCGGAGTTATTATATTGATATTTCTTTTAGTCTTTAGTATCTTAGAGCAACTAGAAATAAAAATCTAAAATTGTGGAATTGTAACCCATACCAAAGTCTGAAATCTGTTCTACAAAAAATTGTTGTGATATGCTTTGAACTTTATTGCTTTTTGCATATATGTTATTTTTCACAAAAGAAAAAAAAACATTGCGATGATAAATGCACAGCTATATGATGATTTTGTGAACCACTGATTGTATACTTTGGATGATGTGAATATGTGGTATGTGAATATGTAATATATACCAATTAATAATGTAATGAAAAAATGTTTCTTAAGAACTTTTTCTTATAAAAGACAAAAATCCTATTGAAGGAAAATGTACAATGCAAAAAATTAAAAAGGAAAAATAATGAAAAAAATCATAAACCCCACATAGCTATTCCCATACAGCAGCAAGACAATGTATAATAATACTACTTTGTGGACCCAGGTTGAGTATGAGACTTTCTGACAAAGCATTCACTGAGCAACAAAGATCTCTCCAGTCCCTGCCGAGACAGCAGGCACTTTCTACAAGAAGAGCACTTCTTTACAATGGAATGAGGACAAAAGGAAACTCAGCTGAGCTGCTGTCAGACAAAATTCTTCATTCAGCTTAGTTATTTCATAGCAGTTGCTTTTCAGCTGATAATCTCCTTACCACAGCATATCTATAACTCCCTCAAAAGCAAAGCAAACGACCTTCGCCAACCCCCAAACCACAAAATAATTTATTAGAAGATCATGGAACCAAAAAGAGAAAAAGAGAAATCACTGTTTACATCGTATTCCTACTTTTTCCTTCCTTTCCTCAGAACAATGCTCCTTTCATTCTTCCATTCATCAGAGAGGCTGACCTGGGTTCTGCTTCATCACCAAAGTTTCTCATACACAGCTGAATAACCAGCATCTATTTCCACAAAGCTTGACTCTCACAAAGCAATGTTGCATATGTGTGTGCCATTCCCTGCTCTTACCTTTTCTGATCCACTCTCTTTGAGTCAAAGCCCTCAAGCTGCACAACCATCCAGCTTGTTCCCAAGCAAGTGCTCCCTGGCCTTTCCCTCAGAACATACAGGACAGTGAAATCAGGTGAGAGATTTGTTCAGAGCTGTTCCTGGGTAAAGGATTGTACCATTTTGGCACCTAGACATCAAATACCACTGTGTAGCCAACGGTGTTGTTTGGCTAAATCAAAAGGTTTCTCATTCTTCTCTGGAAGTGGCATGGGTCCATACCCCAGGATCTGGCCTGTCCAGTTTCCTAAGAGATCTAAGTAGCTTTGTTGCAATGCAAGTACATCAAATCAGAGTTACATAACTGCTTGCCTCAGAGAGGAGAGTTTAATTCTTTATCAGTAAACACAGCTTCTTCCCACAAAAGCATCTGAGAATGGCTGCCCTGCTGCATTCGAAGTTAGAGACATGATCCCAGTCCTAGGAGAACTTCTCACAGGAGACTGGATATCTCAGATAGGTTCAGCTCCTTCAGGTTAAAAAAAAAAAAAAAAAAAGAACAAAGCCAAGAACCAACAACAGCTGTTGAGCTCCGACTTTGTCAGCCTCTCCTTCCTGTCTTGGTACCTCCTCAGATAGTCCACAGTCTTCCTCCTACATCTCCCTTTACACCTCAGAATATTCCCTCCACATGCCAAGAAATCAAAATCTACCAATTTTAGATGGTGCTCCTTGCTTCTCCTGCTTAGGAGACAACTAGCTAAATCCTTTAGTTGTTCAACTCAGGAGCGGTGAAACTGGGGGACAACAGCCTTCCACTCCAGTAAGATGCCAAGCAATTTTATTTTAACACTCTGTATCATGTTCACTGAGGCCACCCACATGCACAGGATGAAAATCCCAGGTGATTTCCTCACACGCAGGGTTCCGTATTCTAACCCAGAACCTACCCAGCCCCCTTTAGTATGGCCCTATACCAGAATACACTGAAAACTCAGCAGACACTTGGATGTCCGACGATTACCCTCTCAGCCTATTCCCCCTTTCCATTGTTTCCTATTTCCAGCTTTCTCTCAAATAAATCTGAGCTCATTCCTCTAAATTCAAAGGAGAATTTAATGTGTAAGTAAAATTAGATGTATAATTTTGCAGGGTCAGTGGGGAAGGGATGCACAATCAATCATGTTAAAGTATCAGATATTGAGTAAGAGAGGAAAAGACCGTGTTCCCAGAAACAGAACAATAAACCTTATCATGAACAATGAGCACAAGGAAGAGAGAGTATTACTGACAATCAACAGTTGAGTTACATCTATATTCTTTTCTTTCTTTCTTTCTTTCTATTCTCTTTTCTTTTTCATAAAACTTTTCTACTTTTATGAAACATTCTGAGCTTTACAATGTCAGATCAAATAGAAGCACATCTTATGTTTCATATTTTTTGTAGCTTCCTTTTCTTTTTTCTTACAAGTCTAAAACAGTTATATTATTTCCCCTTCTGGTAAATTCAGGGAAGATACGTGTTGCCATCCACTTTCTACTTTCTACCCTCTCCTCATATATTTTTACACAAAGCCATGTTCAAAGACTGAGATGGTTTACTTCTGCTCATTTAATGCTCCAACCATCTGCTTTTATTCTACTTCCCGACTTACCTTTTAGTAATTTCATCTTTTCATCAAATGTCAACAAATGACATAAATGAGCATACTAATGGATGTCAGTAAGTTTATACATAATACTTCATTTGTTATTTGTGACTTTCATTAGGGCCTTTCAGAATACCTGGGCATTTTAGATTCTATGGCAAACCAACAGGATGGAATTTCTGGGCAAAGGGTGAGAGAGAACTAACATTTATTGAAGTTCTTTCTGTGCCAAATATGATACAAAGTGAAGTTTATAGGGCGGCTGCTGTGGCTCAGCAGGCAGAGCTCCGACCTGCCGTGCTGGAGGTCTGGAGTTTGATCCCTGGTGCCTCCTGCCCATATGCAAATTAAAAAAAAAAAAAGAAGTTCATATATACATTTTAAGAAAATACATTATATTACTATTTCTTGCAGGCCATGGGTATGTCCTTAAGCCCCTAGGAGTGGCATATGCTCTCTTCTCACCTCTAAAGTATTTCAGTGTAAATGCTTAAAACCTTTCAACACGGTAGAGCCACTGTCATTCTCATAGCTTAGGAAACCGATAAGAGATGACAGGGCCCACTTCTGGCAGAACTTGAATACAAACCCACCAAAACAAGCTCACTGAACCCCAACTAAGCAGCAACATCCTCAGATCCTCATGTAACACTTCAGGCCCCCCAAGGGCTCTCCCTCATCTGAATTTCCTTCCTGGAAACTTCTCTCCTCCTTACTTTGTCTCACCTCGTCAGGGCCCCACTCCAGGATGTGTGTTTCTTCATTCAAGGCCTAAATTGGTCATAAAAGCCTAGTTAACTTTTGAAGAATATTGATCTTTAGCAGTTCACTCTTTTTTTTTTTTTTTAGAGCAGTTCACTCTTTGTCAGATATAATTGTCTTTGTGTGCAAAATACCCTTCTGCTAACTGATATTCCACACATTTTTCAACCAAAGTTTTCAGTCGAGACCTTTGTGACAATCCACTTTCCGATATTATATTCATCTTAGGGCCTGCATTCCTGCTACTTTGGGGAAGGATGTGCTTTCTGTCCCTCCACAGGTATGTTTTGTTTCCAACACAAGTTAGCTTACCTATGTACAGATGATTACTCATGTACAGTTGCTTGCTTCCTTTGTTGAACTACTGGTACAGGTGAACTAAAGAAAAAGCATTCTTCTGAAGGTAATAGTATTATAAAATCTTACCTCTAGTCTAATCTCACTGCCTTATACAAATGTGCCCAAAAAAAGAGAACTAAAAATGAGACTGCATATCTTCAGCCAAGATGTCAAACAATAAGATCAGATGTCTTCGGTGATTCTTAAGATTGGCTGAAAAGTACTTTTTTTTTTCCTGTGCTGCTCCAATGCAATGACACATCTACCAATTTCAACCCAGAGACAGGATATCTGGAGAGTAAGCAAACCCAGTGAGCCCATGGCCCATTATTTATGGTTTATGAACTCACAGCCTCTCTCTCCTATCAAGAAGGGATATTGCATCCAAGCCAAAAGCCATCTTGTATTAAAATGGAAAACCACAATGGAGTTGGACTCTAACACAGAATGATGTCTTTATGCTATATTTATGATTTAACGGCTAAAGCCAGGGATTTATATTATATACTATCCTTTAAACAACAAAATATTCTAGTTTGAAATATTATCTTATCTTCTATTCTTAACATTTAGTGAAACGATCATTAATGAAAGATAAAACTTTTCCTACTGATACTATACTGAAAAATAATTATTGCAATGTAAAGCCCTTCTCAGAATCAATAGTGAAACTATGAGTTTACTTTTGGACAGAGAAGGCTAGGAATATGCCTCTGTCTGGCATACAATTCAGAGAGAATCACTAATAGGGGAAGTTTCTCCAACCAAGCCCATGGCCAACGAAAGGATCAGATTGAGCAATGGAAATGCCTTTTAAGGACATAACTTAATCATTTCATTATAAACACTGAGGTCCTTACAAAAGAACTTTCTTAGAAGAAAGGAACAATAAAATAATGAATGAAATGTGTTTGTATATACTTGATTTTCCTAGCTAATAATTAAATCATACATAACAGGGTATTTGATATAAAAATATTTTTTCATGAAGGATCTCCATTAGCCCAACTGCCTGATGATCAAAATGTTTGCCTGACTGAAATCTATTCATGAAACAAATATTTATTCAGAGCCTACCCAACTCAGATACCATTCTAGGCCCTGGAGATTTAGCAGCGAACAGGACAGATATGGTGTCTCCTCTTGGGAGTTTACATTCTCATAGAAGAGACAAACAATCAATGAGTTAACTATAAGTAAATAAAAAATGTCAGATGTTGAAAACTGCTCTGTAGATAATCAAGAGGCTGACATGCCAGGGATTAGGGAGCTGGGCACTCTGGTGGGTGGCTCAGGAAGGCCTCCTTGAAGGGACATCTCAGAACTGAAGGAGCTACCTGTAGTTAAGTTCAACTGTGTACCCCAGTGAAAGATATACTCTCAATCTTAGGGGTGATTTTAGGTAGACTCAGGTACTCAGTCTTAATCCGTGTTCCTGTGGGTGTGAACTCATGTGTGAACAGAACCTTCTGAAGATATTGATCTTTGGTTAGGGTGTGGCCCACCTGAATCAGGGTGGGCTTTAACCCTTATTACTAGAGTCCTTTATAAGCAGAAGAAATTTGGACCCAGTTAGAGGAGGCCACACGGAGGAGCCAGAAGCCAGAAGTCAGGAGAAACCAGAATTTCAGACAGAAGGAAAGAAAGAGAGATTGCCATGTGACCAGAGGCAGAGCTTCAAACCAAGGAATCCAAGGATTGAGAGAAGGCAACACCAAGAATGCCACAGATACCCAAGAGAAAGCCTTGATAATACCTTGATTTTGGAATTAAGCTAATAATTGCTCATTGTTTATTCCAACCCATTATGTGGTGTTTGTCTTAGCAGCTTAGAAAACTAAGACATTACTGAAGTGAGTCTAATGAAGGATTCCACGAAGTGGGAACAACAGGTAGAAAGGGCTTCAGGGGGAATGCACTTGACTGAAACCCAGGAGGTAACATCGGAGAAGAAGCAGGGGCAGATTATACAGGCCTTGTAGGCCATGACTAATAATATGCATTTTATCTCAGTAAAACAAAAAATCATGGAAGAATTTAAACTAGCATGGTGTAACTGAACTTGTTTCTCTTTGAACCATTTGAGAATAAGTCACAGGCATGATGTATCACTGTCCTTGAATACTTTAGCACGCATTTCTCCAAAAGAAGCACACTCTCCTACATATAACCACAGTATAACCATCAGAAACAGAAAATTAACACCAATACAATACTACCTTACAATCCACAGAGTCCATTCAAATTTCACCAATTTATAGCAAATGGATCTAATCCAGGATCACATATTGTCTCTGGCTCTCATGTCTCCCCAGTCTCCATCAATCTAGAATAGTTCCTTAGTCCTTCCTTGATCATCATATCTTTATTATTTTTTAAGATAACAGGCCAGTTATTTAGGAGAATGCCCCCTCAAATGGATTTATCTGATGTTTTCTCATCATTAAATTCAGGTTATGCCTTTTTGACAGGATTATCCCAGAAATGATGCTGACTTCTTCTCATATGATTCTATCAGGAGGGACTCAATGTTTTTTAATGCAATTTTATTGAGATATATTCACACACCATACAAACCATCCAAAGTGTACAATAATAGCTCTCAGTATCATCACATAGTTAGTGCTTGCATCACCATGATCAATTTTATAACACTTTCATTACTCCAGAAAAGAAATAAAAGTAAAGGTATTTAATTTATATTTGCCCCATTAGTGATGATGTTTACTTTGATCACCTAATCAAGGGGGAATCTACTGTGTTTCTCTAGTGTAAAGTTACAATTTCTCCACTGTAATGAAGTATTTTAGAGGGAAACACTTTGAGACTATGCCAATATCCTGCTCCTCACCAAACTTGCACTTACTCATTTTAGCATCCTTTGATAACTCTTTCCTGAATCAGTCATTACTGTGACAAAGGCCAAATGATGGCTTATTAATTCCACCATTTCTTTTACATTTATTAGTCATTATTGTACTGAAAGGATGAGCTGCTCATTTATGTATTCATTTATGTGTTTATAATTGTATGGGCTCATGGATTATTTTTTTCCCAATGTGCTATAATGTTAATTTCACTACTTATTTTTATGCACAAATTACACCAGAGTACCTCAACCCCTTGTCCTCTTGGCATGTCCCTCATTAGTATTTGAACACTTCCTTATTTTATGGCACAAGATGTTTCAGCCACATCTTTTACTATTTCTACCTCAGCTCTGACAGCAGTCTTTCCCCTAAGGATCCATGTGTTCTTTTGGTAGATAAGAGTACTTAGAAACCAAGATCTAAATATCAAGTGTGCACATTGTTGCAGGGGTGTTGCTGCTCCCACAGCCTCTCAGTGGACAAAGCCAGGAAATAAATGCACATATACACATGCTCACATACATTCTCACGCCTATATTTATTTTGTCCTATAGCTATGTACATTAAAAACCATGAATTCACATTGATAAATGAAATTTCAATCCACTCATTCTCACTTTCCCCTTTTATATTCATAACGCCTTTCAATGAGAGTAAGAAAATTGGTTTCCACTATCTTCAATATAGTTACTTATTTGTCCCCTGCCCCCACCTGCAACCAATCTCCCAGTGCTTCCAGGCTGCCGACTCATTCAGCTGGCTTCCTAGCTCAGCTCCTGCCCTGCCGGGGCCTCCAACAAGTCTTAGAGGGAATGGAAAGTGTGTTTTAACTTTTCAAAACAATTGTGCTGGCTGCTGGTGGAAAATAGATTTTAAGAGAGTGAAATTAGGAAGAACATATGGGAAGCTACCTATTCACCAATTCAGATAAGAGACAAATGATTTAGGAAGACAAGAATAACTGGAATATGTTCCAAAATATGTTTTGGAGTTAGAGTTAGAGAGGTGGCTGATGGAGTGGTTGTGGTGGGTCGGGAGTGTGAGGGAAAGGGAGGAACAATGGATAATCCCCAGGTTCGACTTGAGCAACTGATGGTGGAGACTTTCACAGAGATAAGAGAAACTGAGGACAGAAGAGGTTTGAATGGGTGAAAATTATCAAGAGTTGCATTTTGGAATTTTAATTTATTTTAAATTTTTACTATAAGATTCCTGTTAATATCCAAGGGGCAGTGCAATGGGAACAGCTGAGTATCTGGGTATCTGAGTCTTTGAAGAGAGGTTAGGACTTGAGACATACATAGCAGCGGCAGTGGCAGTAGCATCGAAGGCAGTATTTATCATTATGGGACTAAAAGAGCTCACCAAGAAGAATGAAGATAAAAATGAAAAGATGGCCTGCAGTCAAGCCCTAAAGCACCTTAACATGAAGAGAAGAATGGGTCAAAAGAGGCCGGGAAAGTTCTGAGATGGAAATTATAACTGGGAGACAATGGTGCCATGGAAATCAAGAAAAGACAGTGTTTCAAGTAGAAGGAACATTTAACTGCATTAAAGTTGTTGACGTGTTCAGTAAGTTGGGAAAGAGATGTGTCTAAATAGACTTGGCTGCAAGGAAATCGCTGGTAGATCTTGATAAAGCCACTTTCCCTTAAGTGGTAAGGAAAGCTGGTAAGGAAATTTGGAGAGGGTGACATGGAGAAATGGTTATCAGGAGAAACCCTCCTGGTAGAAAACATATAGAATGCCTAATAAAATATTTATTTGCTATATTTTAGTATCTTTACATTAAAAACAGGTATGAAACATCTATAGGAAAATAAGCTCTTTATGCTATTTCTTCTAAATAAAGATGGCATTTATTAATCACCCCAAATACATTTTACATTCTCTTCTGTTTGCTTTCTTCAAAGAGCAATATATTTTTAGCAAAATATTCACAGGTTAAAAAAAGCATCTCTAATTTTCCAAGGTCTGTCTGAAATGGTAGTGAAAAGAATAAAATTGGCTTCTTCATAGAAGTATTGCTTTGCAACAGAAATAAATACTAGGAGGCTACCACATTCGAACTTGGCACATTATTCACTTACTCTTTCCGCTTCTCTCATGCATAAAGCTATTGAAATGTAATCAGTAGTTACTTCAGTTCTTCGAATCCCAGATCTTATTCTTGGATTTTCTTTTGTAAACTGTTAGCAAATTCTTCTGAAATTTTTTCCCTCCACTTATTCTATTTCTTTTTTAACTTCAAGACCCTGTAAAAAATTCTTCTACGTCTTCATCTTTGATATAAGAATTCCTTTCCCCTTTTTGTTTCAACACTGTAAGAAATTCCTCTATAGCCTCATCATTGATAGCAGAATGTTTTTTTCTTTCTTCATTGTTTTCCATTTACATTTTCTACTTCTTTTCTATTTTGGGGTCTCTGCTTTACCAAACTCTATTTTTATAAATGGCTTCTCCATTCATTTTCCACTCTTTATTTTTATTTTTCCATTTCTGCCTCTTCCTTTATCTTTTAATGAAAGTGAAAACTATGTCCATTTTACCGGACATGTCCAGTATCTGGAAATTGCTTTCCCCTTGGTTCTAGCAACTTAGGCAGGACAAAATGTCGACAGGACTAGTAGAATCAAAATCCTTTAATTTGAAGATGAGACTGCATTTGTGCTTTGCATAATGTTAGATATTGGAAACACAGGCTTTCATTCCCTTTTCAGAGAAGCTCTGCCCTGATGTTAACGCTATGGAATGGCAGGGCACTGGTGAAAGGTCCATTGCATTTTTTCTAACATGCCTTTTCCTGTAATTTTGTTTCTCTATTAAGGACATTGAAATATACTTCCATGGGAAGTAAAAATCCCAGAGCTTGGCTTCCATTCACATATTGGTCTGTGTGGCCACAGGGATGTACCACAAAGGCATCTGCGTTGTCATGGAACTGCACTGCAAAACCCAGTTTACTTCAGGAATAACTATTTTCTAATCCATAGCATCAGTGGTTTTAAAATTCCATTTTGCAATTCATGAACTCCATGAAGATCTAATTTGTGTTTATATTTCACATTATCTTTTCAACGTTCACAGGTAATCCAGAAGTTTTCTACAACACTCCAAACAGGTCCAAGTGTTGAAGAATAACCAGGTGATTTTCCTGGTTCTGATTTTGAAGACTATGTACCAGTTAATTGCATTTCTCTTCTCTTGTACATACTGTGTAGTAAGGAAGAAATCTGAGGTGTGTGAGATTTTCTGCGTGTAGTCAGCTGCAGCATCCTTCTCCTCACAGAGATCCAGACTCTGCTTCCTACGTCTTGAGTGGCTGAGATTTATTCCCTCTGCTTTGACAAAATTTCTGGAGGGCTGTTAATATTTACTTCAAATTTTACATCCAAAAACCTTTCTGCTTCATCAAACACCAGGACAGCAAAGGATTTTTATCACTGCTTAAATCCCATCTCTGTTTTCCTTCAGAACATGCTATCTGTTGGGGATTGTTTGGGTTTGGTAAAGCTGATGAAATGCAAGATACCAGAAATGGACTGGCTTTTAACAATGGGGATATATTATTTTACAAGTTTACAATTCTAAGGCCTTGAAAATGTCCAAATAAAGGTGCACCAACAACAGGACCTGGTGGTCATGGAGAGCGGTTGAGGAGAGGAGGCAGCAGCTGCACCACACTGGAGCAGTGGCAGAGGGCTGTTCCGAGTGGTCTGTCACTGTCTGCGTCTGCATTATTTTAGAATAATAATATCAGTCCCTGGAACATCCCTAAGATTATATATTAATATTACTAAGTTTTCTATTCTACTCATTCGCTAGTTCCTTGCTCATTTTTCATCTACAATCAACCAACATTGCAAGGCCTTACACGATCCATTCCCGAGTCTGCTTCGTTACATCACCACTCTCCTTCTTGCTCACTCTGCTAGCCACTCTGGCCTCCTTAGAGTTTCTAAAACATTCCTAGCATATTCTCTCCTCAGGGTCTTTGCTATTTTCTCTTCATGGAATTATTGTCCCCTTCACTTCTCTCAGGTCAAATGTCACCTACTCATTACATTAGGGCTTTTCTACCAAATATCCCTAAATCCATCCACACTTCCTATCCCCTTTGCCTATTTGCCCACTATATCTTTTTCTCCATAGCTCTCATCACTAAATGACATACCACATAGTTTATTTATTTATCTTATCATCTCTCTTCTCCACCAGAATGTAAAATTCCGAAGATAGAGATTTTAGTCTCTGTTTGATGTGTTTTTGCTGCTGTTTCCGCAGTATCAAGAACAGCGCCTGGAAAAGAGAAGCACTCAGAACTATTTCTTGAATGAATGATCAGTAGGAGACATCTAATGTTTAGTAAATATTTATGGGAGAGAGAGAGAGAGAGAGAGAGAGGATTACAAGAAGATGACAGATCAGGGAGCTCCAGGACTCAGTCTTTCTACCAGGACAACTATTAAACAAGTAGAACTGTCTGAAACAAATATTTTGAAAAAAAAAAACGAAAGAAAGAAAGAAAATGTCCAAATAAAGGCATCAACAGGGCAATACCTTCTCTAAAGACTGGTTACCACAGAGCTTGGGCTCCTCAGTCAGACAGCAAGGCACATGGCGACATCTACTAATAATCCTTCACTCCTGGGTTTCACTGCTTCAGCTTCTGGCTTCTCCATCTCTGGTTTTTTCTCTCTGAACGTCTGGGTGTTTCTCTCAGCTCCTCTCTGGGGCCTTTTTTCCTGTGAGCTTCCCTCAATTTCATCTCTTAGCTTCTGTGTATATTTTATCCTCTTATAAAGGACTCCAGTAAGAGGATTAGGGCTCACTTTGAATGAAGTGGGTCACAACCCAACTGGAATAACCTAATCAAAAGGACTAATCCAGGGGTGTATGGGTAGTATCAGTGGTAGAATTTTCACCTGCCATACAAGAGACCCAGGTTCGATTCCCAGCACTTCCAAAAACGAACAAACAAAATTCAACAAATGGCCCTGCAATAACAGGATACTCAAATGTGACCCCCACCATACAGTATACAAAAAAAAAAAAAAAGAACCCACCCACAATAGATCTACTCTCACAGCAATGGGTTAAAAGAACATGGCCCTTTCTGGGTCCATAATGGCTTTAACCTACTCGTACCACAGGAATGAAATCATCTCCCCCACAAAAGCCATGTTCAGGTCCCAACCCCTGTTCTTGAGGATGTGAACTCATTTGTTAATAAGACCTTTGAAAATGTTATTAGTTAAGGTGTGGCCCAAACTGAAGGAGGGGGAACCTTAAGGCAATGTGGCTGATGTCTTTATAAGAAAAGGAAATTGGACACGGAGAGAAAAAGCTGAGGAGAGCAGGCAGAGGCTGAAAATAACAGATCCCAGAAAAGAGAAGACGTTGCCCCATACATTACCATATGATGGAAAAGGAAAAGAAGCTCAGAGACTGTTATCAGCCAGAAAGTATAGACTCAGGGAAGAAGCAAGCCTTCTAGCCACTGAAAACTTGAGACAATAAATTCCTGTTATTAAGCCAACCCACTGTATGGAATTTGTTTTAGCAGCTAAGAAGCTAAAATACCATCCAAGTGGTTTGAAATTGCCATACTGATGTTTAATCTTTTTCATTAACCCTCCAATATCCCCTTCAGGGTTTCTATCTCCAATACAAACAATCTAACCAAACTGTGGGAAGTGCTTTGTAAGTATGGCTAGACTTCATCTATTTAAATCGCTTGTTCTTTTGTTGGCGCAATATTAGCTATGACCCATTTTTATTTAACATCTTTTCTCATCTTAAAAGAATTTCCAAGATGGAAATAGTAAAAGTGAGTCACCCTTTCTCCCAACAATACTAATCTTTAGGTAGCTACTTTGAAGATATGTCTTCAAAAGAAAGAAACAGCACACATAAAAGATGGTTCATATGGAAATTTTTAAATAATAAATATTGGGGGGGGAGGACAACAAATATTCATCAGAAGGAAACTGATGGAATAAATGATGCTACAGTCACTCAATGTAACACTACAGAGCTGTGAAAAAGAAAAGAAAAAGATTTTTCTATAGTTATTTGTATTAGGATATACTGTTATGGAAAATAACATGGAAAAAAGAAAAGGGCTGGACACTGCCTATAATATGGTACTTTCTCTGTATAAGAAGAAGGGAAATAATGGATACAGTTACTTACTTACTTGTGCAAATAGAAATACTGGAAGGATAAACCAAAAGTGATTTTTAAAATACATAATAAGTGGTGGGAAACGATATGTAAAGAACAGGGATGAAGTATGACTTCTTTAAGAATAGAGTTTTGATAATGAACCCTGTGAACTGTATATATTCAATAACTAAAATTAAGCCAAAAGGGAAACAAATAAACTCCACTATTTAAAACAAATATAATTGTATATTGAATTGATAACCACCCAAAAAGAGAATCCAAGTGACTTTTGAAAACTGTACTCTGCCTATAAAATCTTTGATGAGAAACAGTCTAAGGAAAAAAAAGACCTACAAAAAAACCTTTAACTTCACTCTACAAATAAACCTTTAACTTCACTCAGTAGTTTTATTTTCAGTAGTAATACTGTACCATAATTTTGAAACTATTTCATATATATTGTAGGACAAGACAAATAAGGAAATATGCTGTTTTATTAAGAATCAAGATTTTAGACGTAAGAAAAAAGAGGAGTACAAAATGAAGTAAATTAAGAAAAATTCTTCTAGTGTGAAATGAAATGGAAATATCAAAATGAACTTGTAAGTTTTAAAAATATTTCCTTCCTGGGCAGTGCGACAGTGGCTCAGTGGCAGAATTCTCACCTGCCATGCCAGAGCCCCGGGTTCAATTTCCAGTGCCTGTCCATGCAAAAAAAAAAATTTCCTTCCTTTGTGCAATGAAAGGGACTAAGAGCAATGGCATCCCATTGTTTCTTGAACAAATGGGTTATTCAGGATCTGAGACAGGAAAAATACCAGATGAGCCATCAATGACCAAGGGGAGCAGATAAGAGTAACAGCAAAAGGACACAAAAATCAGTTTAAAGGGGCTCCCACTGACCAAATGTGAGACAATTTGAGCTGCAAAAAGAATAAGTGTAAATTACTGTGAAATGCTGTGTAAACAGAACTTCTATGAGACCAGTGATGATAAAAAAACAAAAGGAGAAAGGAAAAATGCTATTTTTCCATCACTGAGCGTAATTATTAAAAGATGTTAAATAAAAATGGGTCATAGCTAATATTGTGCCGAAAAAAGAACTGGCAATTTAAATAGATGAAGTCTAGCCATACTTACAAAGCACTTCCTACAGTTTGGTTATATTGTTTGTATTGGAGATAGAAATCCTGAAGGGGATTTCAATTTATTACAAAAATTGATAATTAAAGAGAAAGAGAGAAGTGTTTACCCTAACTTTTTAGAAGGAATGGTAGTTTATCCCCACATGATGAGGGAAAGCTTCTCTTAACATGTGACTAGCAAACAAATGCAGAAAAAAAGCTAGAATCAGAAAATGATGGTGAATGAGATAATTGTACAATGCCAAACATCACCTTACAGTATATGTTCTAATTTTAAGGGAAAGTGTACTTTACAATAGAAATATCTGATGCACAAACTCTTAAGCAAGTGACCTCATGTACCTCCTGATATGATAAATTTTGAAGTACACAGCATCACCTATGAAGTCTTTTTGCTAAGTGTCTAACCTGAACACAATCTAGCTTGTGGACCTTACCTCTGTTTACACAAAATACATAGGAAAAAGAAACAAGGCAAAGGGCATTGTCTAGTCAGACAAATTCAGAATATGAAGCATTCTACAACTCATCTGACCTGGAGAAGTCAATGTCATGAAAGTAATGTCTCAAAAATTTTCTAGAATATAAAAGATTAAAAGGACATTAAAAGTAAACAGTACATGGACCTTGACTGATTCTGATTAGAAAAGAGAAAGCTTTATAATACAAGTTGGAGACAACTGAGATTTAATATAGATTGAATATTGGCTGAAATCTGGGAAGGAATGGGGATTTGAGCTTCCTGGTGAGGATGTAACAGGCATGGTATTATGTTATATAGATGTCCTTACTTTTAGGGGAAGTATTTTGTGGTGAAGTGATGTCTGCAACATCAAATGACAAAACTATGTCAAAAATTATATGGATTTGTCATCACTGAAGGAGACTTTAACACCAATTCTTAACGCTGAAAATTGATAATCAAAAGGCAAAAATTAAGCATTTATCTTAACTTTTCAGGAGGGACAGTTAAATTTATTGCAGATGTGACAAAATCTTAAAAATTACTGACTGGAAGAAGTGAATACATTAGTAATCACTTTACTACCTTTTCAACTCTCTGCGTGTTCTAAAATTTCACAGTAAAAAATAGGGAGAAAAAAGATGTAATTAAATAGATACATACAGATACATCATTCTCTCCAAATTGTTCTATACAGTCAATGCAATTGCAATCAAATTCCCAGAAGGGATTTATTAGGACTGTAGTTCGAAGAGCCTGAGAGGGTAAAGGTTTGTTTTGGTGTGTTTGTTTGCTTGCTTGTTAGTTAGATTTTAAGAAGACAGATAATAAAGCATGTGTGTGTGCTGTTGTAACAGATCTTACAGAGCAGGAAATTTTGATAATGCAGGAGAAAAGGCAGTGATGGCATGAGTAAAGTTCTTACAAAGAAAGAATGGGAGCCAGCTCACAAATGTAGAGAATTCTGATCAGCTCAGGGTTATCTCAGGAGGGACAACAGAGAATATGGTCACAGGGATGGAAAGCGGTGTCGATTTGGTTTTAGAAAGAAGAAATCTCTGATTTCCTTTCTCCTCGAAGAAGTATCAGACAAAGCCATTAACTGAGAAGGTAGAGTGACTGCAGAGAGAGGCGGGAGGTTTATGAAAAGAAGGAATGAAAAGGTTCTTTTCAGGGAATAGGAAAGTAAACACTCCAGGAAGATGTAGTAGGATCACTGTACCTTGATGAGTGTCTATTTGAAATATGGTCATGAATTTAAAATGAAATGGGTCAGCTTAGCTGTGGCAGTTTCTCCAGCTACCTCCACCTTATCATCAGAGCATCATAGGTAGTTTTGTTCCTGCCTGTGGTAACACCTAAGGTGTAATTGTGGGAAGGGGTGGCTGACATGGGAAGTTACTATTAAAAATCACAGACAGGCCCCACCCGATCAAGATGGTACATGGGGGGGCTGCATCCTCCCACAGAAGCTTTGCACAACCAGCAGGAACAGGCGGAAACATCTTTCTCAACAGTCCAGAAAACAGTTGAAGGATCACAGTAACAAAGCGAGCACCTCATCAAGAAAAAGGCAACTTGGAAGTGGCAGGATCTCAAGGTGCCCTGGCTGGCCCCTCCCCATCCCTCATCCTGGTCTCGGTCCCAGAGGCAGAGCAGCCGTCCTGGGAGCATGTGTGCCTAGCCCAGTCTACCTGGTGGTGGCGTGAGGGACTTGCTGTCCCAGAACTTTCCCTGCGTGTAGAAAACTAGCTTACTGAGCTCCCCTACAGACACCATGGGAGAGCAGTCAAGTTGTGCTGCATGGGGCAAGGGATGGCTAGCTTTGGAACATACAGTGCCAGGTCCAGGACCAGGAGGAAACGGTTTTCTAGGGAAGAGAGGACATCTGTATCCATGTGTATTAGTTAGGGTTCTCTAGAGAGACAGAATCAACAGGGAACACTTGCAAATATAAAATTTATAAAAGTGTCTCACGTGACCGCAGGAACACAGAGTCCAAAATCCACAGGGCAGGCTGCAAAGCCGATGACTCCGATGGAGGGTCTGGATGAACTCCACAGGAGAGGCTCACCAGCCAAAGCAGGAATGAAACCTGTCTCCTCTGAGTTCTCCTTAATTAGTGTCACTAATTGCAGAAGACACTCCCCTTTGGCTGATTACAAATGGAATCAGCTGTGGATGCAGCTGACATCATCATGACCTAATCCTATGAAATGTCCTCATTGCAACAGACAGGCCAGCGCTTACCCAATCAGATAAACAGGTACCACAACTTGGCCAAGTTGACACGTGTCCCTAACCATGACACCATGTAAATGAAGGAATTCCTTGAGTAACAAGCACATGCCCGAGAAAAAAACAAGACAAGATGCATATACAGAAAGGATCAGGGAGGCTCTTCTTCTTTGGCCTGGAGCTATTCTCCAAACTCACTGTATGGTTAAGACCTCAAGGAGAACATTCACACAGATCAATCTGCAAAGACTGGGAAAGATGTTTTCTTTTTCATTTGTTTGTTTGTTTTTTCGTTAGCTCCTGGCATTCAAGAAAAGCTTGGTCATAACACTGATTGGATGTAACCTTATTGTTAAAATTGAGGATATGTGTATCTGGGGTATTTTGGAGTCCTCTGTAAGGGGGCTGTATTATTTTTGTAACCGTCCTGGAAGTTTGAATGTATTTCAAAATAAAAAGTTAAAAAAAACAAACAACTCAGTGAGAAGCCAATGCTCTGGAAGAGGCATCTATATTAAAGTTAAGGTCAGCAGGAACAATAACATGAATGTGGAAAAAGAGTAACTCCTGTGAAACTGCAAGTCACTTTTCAATTATTATTAGCAAATATATATCCTAACCTTACAAGTAAATTAATACTTTGTTAAAGCATGAAGATATTAATTATTCACAAATTTTAAGCGCTAGATCCCTGGCAAACATGTTACAATGTGGCTAATTTTTTAATTAACAAAAAGAACATGGCAATTTAGTGCACATCATTTAATTTCTTACACACTCAATAGGTTTAATTATCTGCTCCAACAGTTTGCCATCAATTTAATAAGTCTGTATATCAGTTCAAAAGTACCTTGTAATTTATGATGCTATTACAGTAACACATGGTATCTAAAACATTTAATAAAATCCCAAAAAAGTAATGAATAGCTCACTGTACTAGGAAAAATAATCTCTCAAAACCCTTTGAGGAAAAAATATCTGCTGAAGATTTTCTGAGCTGTATCTAAGCAGAGAACCAAGAAATAAATATGTCACTTAACTTTCTATACTCTTTCTTAGGTAATATAAAATGATGTAAGAAGAGTCAAGTGGGGTTGAACAATGGATATCCATTCTAGCATCTGTCTCAAGAGTGACCAGAGTTATGTTTCAGGATATTAAGAGAAAGAATGTGCCCTTAATATACCTGCACATCCCTTGAATAGCTCTGTGGAGCAAGCAAGCATGGATTTATGTATAACCTACTAAATCTGAGGTGGACTACCCTTCTTTTTTATGAGCTAGATAAAGATGCCACATAATCTCATCTGCAATATATGTTTGGTATCCTACAGGACACTTTTAGACTCTACTGTCTACTATTTCTACAGTGTATAAAAGGTTTGATGTTTTCTCCAAGGAGTAACAATACAAATTTTTAAAGGTACAGCTTAGGGTAACCTGCACAGATAAAGGTAGACCTTGGTCAACTGAGAAAACCTTAGAGTGGTGGTGCTTGAATTGGGGTTAGGTGGAACGAACAAGGAGGAATAAACTAAAAACCTTTATTTTTTCCCCTCCATAATGAATACAAAGGAAATCAATTTGAGAATGAAACTTGCTCTCTGCCTGACCTTTTCTTCTTCATACTCAATCAATTCTTAGCTTCAATCTTTACATCCATTTTACTCTGGTGGCAAATAAAGAATGCACTTTGAAAGCATTCCATGAGATAAATGCTGAAAAAGCCAGTTATTTGATGTCAATATCAACATGATCCTAGTATATTGTTTATTCCAATTACTGAATGGTTGGTTGAAAATAATAGAGATATATAGCTCAGGGAGAAAGTTACAGAATAAAAACCTCTGACTCCATGTTGATATCAGTGAAAAAATAAATTTTCTGCTTTCAACATGCAGTCTGCCACAAAATCGGTCCTTGATCAAACCAATCAAAAGTACATCAGTCCAACAAGAAAATTATGCTCTTCGTAACAATAGGAGATCTCAAATTCATCAAGTAAAAGACAGTGGGAAGTGACAGAGGAAACATGGCAGTACCTAGACTAACAAGCAAAGAATTGGGTCCAAGTTTCTACAGGGGTCAAAAATTGTGGCATTGATTATAGGATTTACGTCTAGTTATGTCAATATTGCTTTATTGTAGAAGGATATTGAGCAGTTGATATTTTTACAGTTTAGCATAGAGAGTTAACAAGCCAGGCTATCATTAATTCAGTATTTCTATAATGAAGCAAAGTAATACAAATGAAAAAAAAAAGTAAGTCAAATGAGGAAATTTTTAAAATTGCTTTTGAACAGTATGGAAATAAAAAATATGGAAGATATTAAAGTTAGGGGAACGATAAATGGAAAATATTGCTTAGAGAAAGAATTTATAAGAGAAGGGGTTTATGTTGTGCTGGTTGGAAATTGTTGTGTACTCTAGAAAAGCCATGTTCTTTACTCCTTGTTCAATATTATTGGATGGGATCTTTTGATTAGGTGGTTTCCATAGAGATATATCTTCACCCATTCAAGTGGGGTTGCTTACTGGAATCCTTTGAAAGGGAACCATTTTGGAAAAAGCTTCAGTGCCGACAGAACCCACACAGCCAGAGACCTTTGGAGATACAGAGGGAAATCGCCTCTGGGTAAACCTTATAAAACGAGAAATCGAGAGAGAAAGCTAGCAGAGGTCGCCATGTGCCTTCCCAGCTGACAGAGGTGTTACAGATGGCATCAGCCTTTCTTGAGTGAAGGTAACCTCTTGTGCCTTCATTTGTATGTTTTCACTGCCTTAGAAATGTAAACTTGCAACTTAATAAATTCCCTTTTTAAAAGTCATTGTTTCTTGTATTTTGAATTCTAGCAGCTTTAACAAGCTAAAACACATCTAAAGAAGTAAACTGTAGAAAGGTTTGCATACTTTTAACTATATGAGCGAAGGAAGCCAATAACCAAAAGCTATTAAAAGTTTCCACAGGTTTTCCCAGTACCTACTCCACATTTGGTTGTCCTAGAAAGAGGATGCCCAATTTATGGAAAGGGAAGCTTAATGCAAATAATCATCATCAAATAATCATCAGATGCAGGGGTACTCATGGCAAATTAGCTCTGCCTCTGGGAATGTTTCGGGGAGGAGTCTGGAGGACTATGCCTTGCTGTCAAAGAGCAACCCCATGTACGGGATTACTAAAACACAGGATTAAAGGCTAACACGAGAGCTGAAGCTCACACTTTCCTTGTGGTACTGACTGTGGCTTCTCCTGAGGACCTGAGTCAGAAGCAGCACTGAGCAAAAATTTCTGTCTGCTGTGAGTATCCACCCTGTCTCACCTGGGTTATGGAAGCGCTGTGGCTCAGAAGGAAACCCTGGAAGCAGGATAAGGCAGATGCCTCCCTCTTGGTGCCTTGCGCATGCATCCAGAACACTCTCGGTGGCTGCTACTTAAATGGCTTTCTCTAACCCGACCAGTCCATCAGAGAGCCAGAGGCCATCGGTGGGTGGAAAGCAGGTCAGGGAGACAGGGAAAAGCAAGGAAATCACCTTGGGGCTTCTAGTAATGGCAAATTCTCTAAGGAAAGTTTGAAAAAATAAGCTTTTAGAACATTTTGCTTCTATTTTCTCCATTTAATTTGAGGTTTACAGTGAAGAAATTCAACACATGTACAAAGTAAGAAATATAAATGTGTTTTTACGCAAATATTTTCCAAGTAAAAATATTGTACTAAGATATATTTTCACTTATATAACTAAAAATCAATTTTAAGAGTGCAACTTCCTAGACAGCAATTAGCTTTTACTATATTCAACTTGGCATTCAGGTACTATTTTTTTATTCCCTTTCACCACAGGGAATTTGTTTTTTGCCTTTTTCTTTCCCCTGCTTAAAAACTGGATTCCATTTCTTCCTGCCTCGGTAAGAAATTATGCTAACTACAATTTGGCATTAGCCAGAACCATAGACAGAACAGAGATTTATCTTAAACTCTGTCATAATGTATAGCTACTTGCTGTTTTTCTGAGGAATTATTAGAGATTAGGGAACAAATGAAGGAGATAAATCTAACAGTCAGCAGAGATAAGACCAAATGAAAACTTGACCATTAGTTAATAACATATATTAACTGTTGTAGATACTACAAAGGTTAGAGAGCTGAGAGAGAGAGCGAGAGGTAGTACTTGAACTTTAGGGTGATAAGACAAAAAAGATGATGATGGCTAACATGGAAACATAAAGTGATATAACTTGGGAATCTAGAAAAGGGAGATTAAGTATGGTACAGAGCAAACAAGTGGACTGATTGGGCAAAGGAAAAAGCTACTAAAATAATCAACACAAAAATTTTTAATGACTGATTTACTAGGTTGAATAGTGACTCTTCCAAAATCCATGCCCACCAAGAACCTCAGAATAACCACTTATTTGGAAATAGGGTCTCTGCAGGTGTAATCAAGTTAAGATGAGGTCAGTCTAGACTAGGATGGGCCCTAAACCTGGTGGCTGGTGTTCTCATAAGTGCAAACACACAGAAGAGACCCAGGGAGGAAGGCCAGGAAAAGACAGAGACAGAGACTGGAGCTACACTGCTACAAGCCAAGAAATACCAAGTATTGCAAGCAACTACCAGAAGCTAAAAGAGGCAAGAAAGGATTATTGCCTAGGGCCTTCAAAGGGAGCATGGCCCTGCTGACACCTTGATTTTGGACTTCTAGCCTCCAGCACTGGAAGAGAATACATTTCTGTTGATTTAAGCCACCCATTGTGGTACTTTATTACAGCAGCCCTAGGAAATCAACACAAGTAGCAAAAATCAACTGTTGGATGTTGGAAATTAAGAGCAATGTTTATAAAATAAATAGCCTGATTCTACTTTCACCTCCAGCTACCAACTCATTACTTTCTTCCTCTTCACATATTTGTCTATATTCACTGCATCCAAATTGCTTTCTTCCCACCACTGCACTGAGAATTCTTTTGTCAAAGTTATCAATGAACTCTATGTTGCTAATATGAACTCTGAGCCCTCAATTTTACTTGACCTATCAACAACATCATTTCCCCCCCTTGAAAAAATTTCTTCATTTAGCTTTGAGAACAGCACTCTCTTGACTTTCTTCCTGACTCAACAGTCCATCCTGCGTACTCCCCTTTGTTAGTTCCTGCTCATCTTTCATATCTCTAAATGTTGGTGTGTCCCAAGAATCAGGACCCTCGAAGAAGTGTCTTTTTATGTGGCTCCCCCGACGGTCCTATCTAATTTCATTACTTTAAATACCACTGAACCCTGACAATTTTGACATTTATATCTTGATATGAAACTTTTCCCCAAACTCCAGGCTCTAATGGTCAAATGGATATCAAGAGGCATCTCAACCTCAGCATGTGTGTTTCTCCCACAGTCATATCAGTTGATGGCAATCAACTTCCAGTTGCTTGGACCAATCTTGACTTCTGTTTTTTTTTTTTTTTTCTCACATCCAATTGATCAAGTTCTGTCTGTCTTAACTTCAAGATATATCCAGAACCCACCTGCTTTTCATTACCTCCACTGCTACCACTCTTGCTCCAATCACCATTACTACAGAAGAAACAAGAAACAGCAAGCTTCAGAAAATGCTTGAATCATCAAGAAAGTATGATTAGCCAATACATGCAGATCATCCATTATATGTGGTGGGTTTCAATAGGGATGAGAGAAGACTAGAGACCCTGCCAATAGAGAGGGTTATGGCTTAGGAGATAGAATAACTTCCTATAACAATGTACTCACCACCTAGTTCTTTCGAGACTATTCTAAAATATCTCTTTATAAACACTGCCTTGACCTTCCTCGCTTGTCTTTATTTATTTTTTTTCTGGGGGTAGGGGGTATAGCCCAAAATATCACAGTTTCTAGAATTTAGCATAAGTGTACATAAACATTTATTAAAATAAAGAATGAAAGCATTAAGAAGCATGAGTAGGCAAATACTTCAGATGTTCCCTTTGAGCCATTCTAGAGACTAGACAATGGTTTGAAAAGCTAAATTAGAGACATAGAAAAAAAATCTCAGTTCTAGAGATATTTCAATTCAAGTACATTTCCTAAAAAGACACTTGGAAGAGCATTTTCCAAAAAGAAGGCTACCTTATTAAATGAAGAAAGCAAAACTCGCATGGATTCAAAAGAAATACGCTAAGTCAAGGCCAAAAGATGAAAGTCCAAATATGATGGGGGAAAAAAAGAGCAGCTGGAAACTTCTTATATATGTACAGCGTGGGTCTATAGAGGGCCCCAGCAATCTAGCACTTACATGCACAACCAAACTATACAGATATGTAGACCAAGGTTAAAAATTTAACATTCCATGCCACAGACTTAATATAATAAATATAAACTAGATTTGTAAGAGCTGTGTTTGTCTGGATAAGCTTCTTATGGCTCTGTAAAAAAACTATGAAGTCTTCATGACAGAAAATAGCTTTATCTGATTAAGACACTGATATTTTGTTAAAGTCAACTCCATTGTGTTCATTCAACCCAAGGCGAGAAAGAATGTGCTTATCCTCTTCCACAGTCTGCTCAGTCCCCTTCAGCATATGCTGATGCCCCATAATTCTGTTCACACAATTTGTCTGTCTTTTAATCACTAAGGGCTTTGTGGACTCTCTTGTATTGTAGTCACAGATGTCATGGCTTGGCAGAAAGAACATAAATTATGGAGTTAAAACATTAAGTTTTAAATTCTTACTATACCAACTATATGACTTTAAGTTTAGTTAGTTACTTACTCCAAGATCCATTTCACTCATCTTTAAAATGGGGGGAAAACATACCATCTACCTCACAGAGAAAATGTGACACTCCTTTGCAAAATTTCAGTATTACACAAAAGATAGTTATTAAAATGCGAGATTCTTGAGATCACCACAATTTTGTAGTCATGGCACATAACAGAAAGTTCAGGTACAAGCTACAGAGAAGATCTCTTTATGATCTCAGGACATAATTTTAAGGAGTAAAGCTGTTAAAAGTATAAGAGGAAACCTAGGGAGATAGGAGCCCCTCACTAGCAGGAGTCAAGCAGTGGAAAGTAACACCAGTCAATGAAGCTATAGAAAAGGGTATGCAGGTTGAGTGCAAGGTGAGTGACAGCACCCTGAAACTCCTTTCAGTTTTTGGTTTCAGAGAGTATATTTTTTCCTTACACCGCTAACCTCATGTTTCAATTTGCTAAAGTTGCACTCTATCAAAAACGAATTGGCTTTTTCTAAGGGGATTTATTAAGTTACAAATTTACAGTCACAAGGTCATGAAAATGTCCAAATTAAGGCATCCAGAGAAAGATACCTTAACTCTGAAGAAAGGCCGGTGGCACCCGGGGCTTCGCTGTCAGCTGGGATGCAACATGGGGACGTTTGCTGTCCTATCCCAGCTTCTTGTTTCAAACAGCTCTATCAACTCTGTTTCTGGTGGCTTTCACTCTAAGCATCCACGGTTCCTCATTTAGCTTCTCCAGGGTAGATGCTGGGTTTCATTTCTTAGTTTAACATCTCCATATGTATGTATCTTGGCTTCATCTCTCTGCTCTCGGTGTCGGCTCTAAGTTCTCTCTCTCTCCATGAGCTCTTTTAAGGACTCCAGTAAACTAATTAAGACCCACTTCGAGAGGGCAGAGTCATCCCCCTACAGAAATAATCTAATCAAAAGACCCCACCCATAAGACTGGATTAAAAGAGCATGGCTTTTCTGGGGTACATAACAGTTTCAAAACAGCACATAATTAATTAATATTTAATTTGCAAGTCCAAGATTTGGACTGTGTGTTATACTTATTTGCATTCCTTATATGCATAGTACTGTTTTCTATGCATAGTATGGGCTCAATAACTATGTTAATTGACTGAGAAAAGCTATAAGTGTCACTAGTCCAGAGATTTTCTCAGTCCAGAGGTTTTCTCAGCATGAGTAGAGAGATTTCATGTGAAAAGAAACAACTAACTTGCATGCATCCAACATAAACATTATCAAATCCAATTTGTGCTTGAAAAAGATGTTGGCACTCATTTTTATGTGTTGGGAATACTTCCAAATTAAACGCATGACACAATTTAGAAAATCCCTGACATACAAAATTCAGCTGAGCCTATTCATTATTTCCTAGAAGTAGAAATACTACTAGAGAATGAAGCTATATTTTGTGTCAAAACCATTTTTTAATGGTCAGAAAACACACTTCTTTATTAATTTTAAGTATTGCTTCTGGACCTCGTGGGGGGAGGAGGCAATGGAGGATAAGATGTAAAAAAAAAAAAAAAACGAAAAGTTAAACCCAGGGATGAGCCTGGTCCTGGTACTGTGGGATCAACAATTCCATCCTGACCAAAATGGGGAAAAGAAGTGTAATTAATCAAGTATCAATGGCTGAGAGTGTTCAAATAGAGACAAGAGGCTACTCTGGAGGTCACTTTTATGTAAGCTTCAGTTAGACATTACTACCTACCATAACTTGCCAAACCCCAACCAAAACCATTCCTGTCAATCCTAAAGGACACCTAGGGCAATATATAAGATTCTACAAAAGTTTCATGTACTAGGGTAACATTCCAGTAACCTACCACCTCCACATGGGTCCCTGAACCAGATAAGTCCTGAAATGCAGAGGGGCCAGCCTCTCCAGAACATCAACTAGTTTCACCCCCCATCCCATGTTATCAACAGCTCCTTCCAACATGAAAAAGTTAGAATGGACAAAGCCCTAAAACCCCTAAAGAGTGGGAAAGAAAGATCAAAGATGATGGTGGAGTTATACAGAGAAGGTAGGGTTTAACAAATGAGTATGACTGCTGAATCATTATACTGGTATTTCTTTTGGTCTCCAGTGTCTTGGAGCAGCTAGAAGAAAAAACGAAAAATTGTAGAACCATAACCCACACCAAACTTTAAAATCTGTACTTGGTGAAAGTATGTGCCAGTATGAAAGAATTTATGTATGTCAGAAAAGCCATGTTTTAATCCTAATCAATCTTGTGAAAGCAACAGTTTCTTCTAATCCTTACTTAGTACTACAGGCTGGAAACTTGATTAGGTTATCTCCATGGAAATATGATGCAATCAATTGTGGGCATTAAACTTGATTAGATGGAGACGTATCTCCATCCACTCTACGTGGGTATTGACTAGTTTAATGAAATCCTATAAAAACAGGGACATTTTGGAGAGAGTCCCTTTTGAGAATGAGGAGAGAGCACCAGAACCATGATAGGATGACGACTGAACCACAGGGTCCACCAGCCAGCAATATTTGGAGATGAGGAGGGAAAATACCCCTAGGGGAATTTCATGAAGCAAGAAGCTGGGAGAGAAGACCATGTTCACCATGTGCCTTCTCAGCTGAGAGAGAAACACTGAACTCATCAGCCTTTCTTGAGTGAAGGAAATCTCTTGATGGTACCTTGGTTTGGACATTTTTATAGACTTGCTTTAATTGGGACATTTCACAGCCTTAGAACTGTAAACTTATAACTTATTGAATTCCTCTTTTAAAAAATCATTCCATTTTTGGCATATTGCATTCCAGCAGCTAGCAAACTAGAACAACGTACTTGGAAATTTATTGTTATATATATTATACTTCACAATTTTAAAAAAGTTTTAAAAATATTAAAGCTCATGGCTTATCAAATATGTACTGAATGACTAATACATAGGCTTAATGAAAAACAAAATGAAGAAACTCATAGTATCTGCCCCTAGAAAAACACAAGCTTTTCAAAAAGACTCAATTGTGGAAAGAGTAAAATACATAGTGCCTGAACTTAGGGACTGTATGCTCTAGATAAGGAGATTAATATTCAGGATTTACTACATTTTTCAAACATCAACTATATACCAAGGCTATATATATGTCTATATATTTACATCCCATGAGCTGACTACTGTTCAGATAAGGAATTTTAATCTCAGACGAGGAGTTGCACAGCAGGGACTTTAAGCCAAGATCTTGGGATTCCAAGTCCCAGAATCTCTCTCCAGTACCAACCAGTCTGCTCTTCCAGTCTCGCAGGAGGTCTCCTGTCAATTATGTTTCAGTGTACATAAGCCTTATCTTTATGTATGTATTGGGAAGAAAGAAAGAACCAGCCAAAGCACAAACCCAGGAATATACATCCATGGGGTGAGAGGAAATATTGGAGAGGAAATATTAGGCAAAGTCACAAAATAAGAGCAGAGGAAAGACAATTAATCTTGTAGCTGTCAACTACCATCTACAAGCTGATGATATCCAAATTTTTATTTCTGCCCCTGGTTCCTCCTTTGAGTTTCAGGCAGTTGTTTTTAACTGCCTACCCAATATCAACACTCTGTACCTAAGAAGCATCTCAAATACATGGGCAAAGCAGAATTCTCTATGTCTGCTCATCCCCCAGCCCAAATCCCAGCTAACGGTACCAGCACTCACCCTGCTTACACCCCAAACCTGGGTGCCATCTTTGATTCTCCTCTCTCTCACCCACATCTCACTCACATTACCAATCCCTGTCAACATTACCTCCAAATGTAGTCGGACTTCATCCACATCTATCCAACTCCACCACTGGCAGTTTTAGTCCAAGCTACCTTCACCTCTTGCCTAGATGCTACATCCTTTCTGGCCCCCTAAAGTCTATAATCCATCTAGCATCCACAGTGGCCATCTGCAACCAAAAACAGGATCAGGTTGACCTCTCCTTGGGTAAAATCTTCCTCAGACTTCCCATTGCACTTGGTATAAAATCTAGACTCCTTCTTATGATGGAAAGATCTGGCCTCTGCTGACTCTCCAACCCTACCTCATACAACTTTGTTCCTCCTCAGGATTCTCCAGCCACCTGGGTGGTCCTGGTGTGCCTCCACCCAGACATTCTTATTACTTTCTCAGAGATTTTGACCTGCCTGCTCTTCTGTATTGAATGCCATCCTTCCAGACCATTGCATGCAATCTCTGCTCAAACATCACCCCCTCAGAGAAGCCACCCTTGACTGACCTATCCAAAAACAAGAAGCCTCCTCACTCTTTATCTCCTTACTGCTTTATTTCCTCCATGGCTGTTATTGATTTGAATGCTAGTTTCTCTCACCTACCCCACCCTCCAGCTCACAGACCTGATGAAGATAGGGACATTGCTGTCCTGCTCACCTCTGTATCCCTAATGGCTAGAAGAATTCCAGGCACATAAGGGGTTAGATGAATGAATGAATCAGGTTAGAGTCATGCTGTAAGGTCAAGGGGAAAGAACATGTTTGTTTTTCATGTAGAATATTCTTCAGAATAGATATTAAAACACATGCTTCAGTCTAGTGTTATACTTCTGTCCTTCTCCAATGCTTGTGTGCACTCCTTACCATAAATGTGTCTGAGAAAGTGACTGAGAAATTCAAATCTAAGCATGTTTGAGAATGGTATGAAATACATTTTAGACTTGAAGGTTAATCAATTATATTTGTGACAGAATAACTGTAGGATATAATTTACATAAACTAGAGAATAAATTGAACAAATCTGATTAATCATGGTTTTATAACTCCTATAAAAGCAGAATACAAATACTCACTACATTGGCCTTTACTGCATTAATCAAAAGTTTTCCACAAGAGTGATTTTTAGTTAAGATTTCTTGTGCATTGTAAAGAGGTGGAAAAACAAAGTTATAAGGAAAATGATTATAGGGTGCCCAGGTAAGCTCTATCTACATAACACAAAAGGAGATATAATTAGATAAGGCATATAGTTGCATATTTTAGATATCACTTGTTAGTTTATTGAAAACTTTATAGTATTAACTTTTTACGTAGCTGGTTATAGAGAAAAAATATGTAGTTATTTTTATTGTTACTATTCCAGAAAATATGGATTCAATATGTGTCTATGAAAGATGGGTTTTTATTTAATACATCCACACATGAGATAAGTTTACCAATAAACCAGTACATTTTTTTCTTTAACACCCAAGGCTAATTTTCCCTTTCAATTATGAAAGTGTTCAAGAGGAAATTTCCTTTAAAAGTGAAAAACAACACTGCATATAGTAAGCTGTGAACATGGGGAAGATTGGAAATTGTGAAAGTGAATGTAATTCCCATTGTATGAACTAACAAAGCTATGCCATGATTAGCAAATGGAGGTAGATTCATTTGAGATCTCAAAACAATGTCATGAGTTACAGCAATTACTACAGCACAAATTACACCATAGTGAATAAAAACTACAAGAGGTGTGGTAGTTTGAAGCTGTATGTGCCTCAGAAAAACATGTTCTTAAACTTAATCCATTCCTGTGGGTATGAATCCATTGTAAGGAGAACTTTTTGATGGGGTTACTTCAGTTAAGGTGTGGCCCACCTCAATGAGGATGAGTCTTAATCCTATTAGGGGAGTCCCTTATAAGTGAGAGGAAATTCAGACAGAAAGTCACAAGAAGCAAGAAGGTCAACATCAATGGGACCAAGAAGAGAAAGGAGAGACCAGAAGATGAAGTTATGTGCCTTGCCATGTGACAAGCTAAGGACCAAGGATTTCCAGCAGCCAGCCCCCAACTGCCATTGTCTTTAGGAAGAAAGCATCAACTTGATGATGTCTTGATTTGGATACTTTTTCAAGCTTCAAACCATGAGCAAGTAAATTCCCATTGTTTATCCTGACCAATTTCATGGTATTTGCTTGAGCAGCCTAGGGAACTAAAACAGGAGGGAAAATTAAAGTCTCCATTTTTCTCACCACTTCTATAGCAGTATCTTTTAGAAACTTTTTCTTATCTTATCACTTTTTCAACTCTTTAAACAGTTCCTTTATGGGGTACTGCTGACTTTCATAGCTTCAGAGCTCTAATTATGAATCTCAGGTGTCATATAAATATCCCAAGTTTCTGGGAAAGACCATGTTATATACAAACAGCTCAGTATCTCAGAATTTAGAATGAACAGTTACACTTCCTGAATATATGTGCTGCTGTAAGAGCTTACAACCAAGGATGCTTTTTGACGATAAAGCTAACAAAACCTGGGAAGGGTTCTGTGAAGCAAGTTCTGCCATTATTTTTGAAAGAAATGTTAATTTCATCATTTTAGATTAACTTCTTCCAGAATAGTGTTTTAAACTATTTCCAAATTGAGAACTTAATACAACTTAAAAATCAGATGTCTTATAATAATTAACCGTTGGTATGAACTAGGTTTAGAAGACTCAAGATCTTTGATACAGCTAGCAAATAAAAAAGTCTTCAATTAGTCTTTAATGGATCATAAGAGGGCTTCCAAGTGGAACAGATATTTAACAGAAGTTCTATGTACTGAGATCTGTTGTTGTTGGTGTTTTTTTTTTTTTGCTCACTTTTTTTGGTTCTACAAAGATTTAAAAGAATTCTCAAGTAATACATCGATATGTTTCTAATTTTACACACAAAACTAAAGTGTATATACTAAAATTCCTCCTCCCTGTCACTGATCATTCCAGAGATAACCACCACTAACAGTTTACTATATTTCTTATAGGTTTTCCTATATTTTCCTATATATATGTACCCATATGAATACAGTCTTACTTGTTTTTCTTCCCAACAAAATGGAATCAAACCACACATATTTTTTGCTACTTGCTTTTACACTTAATAAGTCTTGGAGATTTTTCTACATCAGTACACATAGCTATTCTTTACTCTTTTATTAGCTAAAAAATATTTCAGACTATAATGGCTTTTCACAATTTCTCTTAAATTTCAAAATAAGCATTCCACAATGACTAACTTATTTTGTAAATTTATTTAAAACTATAAATGGCATGGAAGCTAAAAATCTTGCTGTTTTTATTAGAAGAGGAATAATGTGCATTGGTGAAGGATCATCTAGTGGAATTGTTCTCAGTCTGGTTCCAGAGAAAGCAGAACGAAGGATGAATTAAGTTCAAATACAGAAAGGTTTTTCCTTTCTTAGAAAGGAAGATTAATTATGACAGAGACTAGTCCAGATTTCTGTCATCTGAAAATTTTACAAAACGTACCTTTCACTCCAGGCTTACTTCCCACTGGAGTGATATGGTGTAAAGTTCCAGCCTTGGGTTTTAAGTCCAGTTTTGCCATTACTAGCTCTTTGATTGTGAGTAAAATGCTAACTTCCCATGCCTATTTTTCATCTGCTATTTATCTTAGTGATTCTCTATCCATTACATATACACACACAATAAATACTTCAGAGAAAATGAGTCCTCATAAAAATTTAAAATTGGGAGGCCAGAAAATTGAACTAGATGATTCTGGAGGTCCATTTCATTTAGGATGATGGGAAAACTCAGAAGCAATTAAAGAAGAAATTTCTCCCATTTCCATTTATACCATAAGGAAAGATTTATCTGTGTTGCTTCACTGGTGTGAGCAGAAGCTGAAAGCATCTGGCAGTAAGGCAAAGCTGAAAGACAAAGGCATTTTCAGAGCGCATGGATAAGTACCTGCCTGAGGTACCTAATTGAGGAATGAGTAGCTGAGTGTTATCTAAGCACTCCAAATTCAGTACCCCAAAAGACTCTGACTATATAAATAGGTCTGCTTGGATAGACCCCCGTATAAACCCACTCTTTTTCTGAAATATACTATCTTTAATAAAATGTCATCAAATCTCTAGACCTAATGCTTTATCCTCATTCCTTAATATTTCAAAGGGGGATAAAACTAATTAAAATGCTGAAAGAAGAAGGGTTTAGGAGATGTTAAGGATGTCTTAAAAGTTATTATTCTAAAATGCAACTTTCTATTTTTTTCACCCACAAACTAAGGAGAGTTACATGAATCCTACTTAATATCTATCAGCAAACTATAAAAACCTGATTCAGACACCTGGAATGTTGGAGAAGCTTGATAAGGGATTGCACCAGAGGATTAGGAAAGTCCTCTTTGATGCTGAGATTCTTTGATCCTATGGTGCAGCTCTTTGGTCAAGCAATAGCAACTAAAAAGGTGTAAGGAGAGAATGGAAATTGATGGGCCAGAGGTGGACTGCTGCAGTGTTTCAATCTGTCCCAAACAGTGTTTCCAGCAGTAATCTAAAAAATCAAATATATATATATATATATATATATATATATATTTTTTGTATAGGCAGGCGCTGGGAATTGAACCCAGGTCTCTGGCATGGCAGGCGAGAACTCTGCCACTGAGCCACCATGGCCTGCGCTAAAAATCAAATATTTTTAAAATTCTGTTTAAGGATACAAATCACAGCAAGATAGAAATAGGGCACTTCATCATTTTGGCAAAGAAAATAATGATCCAAGATGACTTTGATAAATTAGAGCAATGGAGTATAATTAACAGGAAGAATTAAAAAAATAATATTTCTTAGAATGGGAAGGAACTTGAGGGTCACAAACTCCAACCGTAGACAGTACATGAACCCTTTCTACAGAAGCCCTAGAAAAGACTGCCCAGCCAGTGTTAGTTTCCCTTAGTGTGGGGCTTAAATTCAGTACATTTAATGAATTACTTTAGGGATTTTTCAAGATAATTTTGACCGCAAATTTTTAACAGAAATCTGTATTGAGATCTTTGCAGATCTATATGCACTTGTAAAAACTAATACTGAGGCATCTCTTGTGCACTTGACTCAGTTTCCTCCAATGGTGATATCTTGTGTTTCCATGGACACATGGAGGCGTGACACACGCGATATCACAACCAGGACAATGACAGTGATACAATCCACCAACCGTATTCAGATTTCCCCAGTTTTTACCTGAGCTCATTTGTGTGTGTGTGTATGTGTGAGTGTGTGTGTGAATTACAACTGTATCACCTTTGTTGGTTCCTATATCTACCACAATGGTTAAGCTCTGAAAATTGAAAATCTTATATAAATGGAATTATGAAGTATGTAACCTTTTGGGATTGGCTTTTTTTCCCTCTCAGCATAATTCCCTCGAGATTCATCCAAATTGTTGCTTGTATTAATGCTGAGTCACAGTATGGACATACCACAATCTGTTTCACCGTTCACTTATTGTAGGCTGATTCCAGTGCTCAGCTATCATGAATAAAGCTGCTATGAACATGGCTGTGCAGGTTTTTGAGGGGAAAATGGGATGAATGTCCAAGTGTGCAATTTCTGGATTAGACTGAAGTGCATATTTCGTTTTATAAGAAACTGCCAAATTGCTTTCCAAAGGAAATACAGCATTTAACATTCCTACCAGCAGTGCATAAATGATCCAGTTTCTCTGTAACCTCAACAGCATTTTGTGTTTCACTATTTATTATTTTAGTCACTCTGCTGAGTATGTAGTGATATTTCATTATGTTTTTTTGCTGAGCCTTTTCTGAAGCCTCCAGTGATATGATACTCACAAACTCCCAAGGCAGCCTTCAGTATACTGTGTGTGAAGTTGTGATCTACCCTTCTTGTAACTCCCCCTCACTGGCACTTACTCTGCTCTCTAGAGTCCCACATTCTCTTCCGTGACCTCCCTTTATCTGTTCATCTTTTTTTGTAAGGTTGACATTCTCAGTTATTTCAATTATTTCTCCAAAATCATGTTTTTCTGGTCCTTTGCTGTCATAATTTCTTTTTACTTAACAACCTACATTGCCTGAGGTCCTATTGTGTGACAGACTCTGCCCTAGGCTTACATATTATGCTGGTTTGAAACTGTTGGTTACCCCAGATAAGCCATGCTCTTTAATTCTGATCCAATATTGTTTAGGGTGAAACTTTGCTTAGATTTGTATTAAGTTTCCATGGAGATGTGACCCCACCCATTCAAGGTGGGTCTTGATTAGTCTACTAATCAAGAGTAATTAAAAGAGGAAACATTTTGGAGAAAGCTCAGAGCTGAAACAGAGACACTGGAGATGCAAAAAGAAAATGCCTCCAGGGAAGCTGTTTGAAACCAGAAGCCAAAGGATCAGCAGAAGCCAGCCATGTACTTTCCCAGCTGACAGAGGTGTTCCAGACCTATTGGCCTCTGTTGAGTCAAGGTATTTTTCCCTGGATGCCTTAATTTGGGCATTTTTATGACTCTAGAACTGTAAATCAATAATTTAATAAATTCCCCTGATAAAAGCCAACCTGTTTCTGGCATATTGCATTTCTGGCAGCATTAACAAACTGAAACAAGGATATATGGACAAATAAGATAAATAACATTTCAAGCTTGTTAACAGTCTAGTAAAATACACACATAAAACACTGCAGGACCCCCTCCCTTTGGTAAGCATGAAGAAGCTTGCCTGACATTCATTAAAACCCCCTTTCCCTAATCACCGTTGGTAATTAACTCTCTCGTGAGACTGCTGAACCAAATCACACGAGAGTCTGTTAAAGGGGTAACTAAATCCCACAGGGCTCTGTTAAACTTTCTAACCTGCCCCCTTGGCACTCCTCTCCCTTTTGGTATTTGTCCAAGATGCTGACTTCCACTTCCCAACCTGCCACCAATGGGAGGAACTGTTCTTCTCTTTGTAAGACCTTAATTTAAAAAACTCATGGGTAATTTTCTGCCTGGCATGTTCTTCGGTCTTGGATTGTACTGGACCGGAACAGCCACTGTCTATACAATACTGTAAATGTTATACAGATGTATACCAAGAACAATTAATAGTATAGCTACTGTCCAATGAGGAACAAACTTATCATTCATGTAGAAGACAGTTTCTACTCATAAGACTTGCAAGAAAATGAAAGAGAAATGCACCAACATGTAAGTTTAATATAATATGATGACAAGTGGGTAGAGCTGTAGCTTTAGGGTAGAGGGGGAGAATGTCAGAGAAGGAAAAACTTTGTGGAAGAAGTGATGCCTTAGGACTGGGGTGTAGGAAGAGGCAGGCATTCCAAACAGAAGGATTAGCATGAGTGAAGGAGTGGAGATTTCAAGCAATTTGGGTATCTGAGAATCTACAAGTCATGTGAATGCTGAAGTCTAATTCCTGGCGGACAAAGGGCAGAGAATGAGGCAGGAGAGGGAGCACTGATACAGTCTGAGGCTTGCCAAGGATCCAGGACTTTGTCCTGCAGGTAACAGGGTATTAAACAGAAGAATAGCAGATGATGTTGCTGTTTTAAATAGATCACTTTGTTTACTGTAAAGAAGGTGAATCTGAAAGGGACATGATTTCAAGTAGGAGTGCAAGGTGGGAAGCTATTAAAATTGTCCAGACAAGATGTGCTCGAGTATGAACTAAGGCACTTGAAGAAAGGAATAAAAGGAGGTGAAGACTTTTAGAACTTATTAGGTAGTAAAAATTATGATTGTGAGTAAAAGAGACAGACTGATTTGAAATTATGATGTGGGAAATATAAAAGGATTAAAGGTTTAATTGTTTAAATACTCCAAGGAGAGAAGGAGATTTTAGAAGGAAAAGTTAAAATTGGGGATTATTAAATCTGGAGGGTAATTTGACTTTCACCTTCATTCCTATGAAAATACCACATTGAGAACTGTAGCCACATCTTGCCTCACTTTTTCCAGAGGAAATGGGTCAGATGGAAGTACAAATAACATAGCTCAGGTATATGAAACATTTTCAAGTTAATAAACCTTAGAAAATACTACCAAATTTCATATGCAAATTTAGGGCACAATAAAAGCTGCATCTCAAATCAGTGTGTGGGGAGAGGAAAAATAGACTTTATAATAAATAATGTTAAGATAACTAGAGAGCTATATGGAAGAATATTTTTTAATGGTTGTGGTAGTTAAGATTCAGTTGTCACCTTAGCCAGGTGAAGGTACCTAGCTCTGTTGCTGTGGACATAAGCCAATGGTACGTGAACCTCATCTGTTGCTGATTACATCTGCAGTTGGTTAGGAGGCATGCCTGCTGCAATGAATGATGTTTGACTTATCTGGCTGGTGTTTAAATGCAAGAGCTCAATGTAGCACAGCCCAAGCAGCTCAGCATACCTCATCTCAGCACTCGCAGCTCAGCCTAGGCCTTTGGAGATGCAGAAACAAATCACCCTGGGGAAAGCTGTTGGAACCCAGGGGCCTGGAGAGAAGGCCAGCAGAGATTACCCTGTGCCTTCCCACGTAAGAAAGAACCTTAGTTGAAAGTTAGCTGCCTTTCCTCTGAAGAACTTACAAAACAAATCCCCTTTTACTAAAAGCCAATCCATCCCTGGTGTGTTGCATTCCAGCAGCTAAACAAACTAGAACAATGTTTATTTTCCTTATACTCTATACCAGGATAAATTCAAACAGATAAAGACTTTTATGCAAATAACTGAAACCATACAAGAACCAGGCAAAAATATATGTGCATCTCTCTGTAATCTGAAAATGGGATCAAGTTTTCTAGCTGTGTGACTGAGAAATTAGGATTTAAGGGATGGTTTTGGATACTAAATCATTATCTAGATATTCCTTTTTGCTTTCTGGTATATTGGAGTAGACACGGGAAATATCTGAGATCTCTAAGTTGTAATGCAGCTGCCTTGATCTTTGGTAATGATTGCATAGTCTTTATTTTCTGCCCCTGTGATTGTAAAACCTTGGGACTAACATTCATTAGTGCCCAGTTATCAACTTTAGGGTCCTGTAATCACTAAAGACAGCTCCTAATGTTTATTAATGAAGGGTCTTGGATCAGCCCAGAACTAATCCACCCCAAGTCCAAAGTTATTTTGATAACAGAGTCTGGATCTAACCAAAATGGGCCCACCTGTCATACACAGTAGCTTAGACTTTAACCTATAAGTCCCTTACACCTCATTCTGCCATTTTCTTATATGCATTCCGTAACTAAGCATGGAATCAATCCGTACAGGCTCAATAATCAGATCATCTCTAATTACATCATCTGGGGCCACTGTGTTCTTTATTCTAAACCCTGCCCATCTTTTGCTCTAATAAAACTATCAAAATTACTGCAGTTTGGGGAGATAGGTTTTGGGCCAATAGGCCATCTGCTCTTCTACTATGTGTCTAGAAATAAACTGCTTCTCTCTCTGAAATCCCAGTGTCTCAGGAATTGGTCATTGAGCACATTGGGCAAAAGAATCTACAGTTTCGTCCAGCAACAATTTGGCGACCGCTTCAGATGGGACGAACGCCGAGGCTCTGCATCCCCAGCAGAGCAGGTAAGCTGGGTAATGGAGCCTTCTGCAGCCACTGGGCTGAATTTAGTCTAGAGGTTCAACAACCAGAGTTTCTGCCTGCGCTCTAGAGACTTTTGACACTTTAAAAAGCTTCAAAGTGAGACCGTTTCTAGCTCTCGTTCCAGACATGACTGGGTGAGTGGATCAGTGGGGTGGGGAGTAAATATGGTGGTTGGAGTCCCCTTGGACCTAGTTTTAAGGCCTACTTCTGCTTCCATAACGATCCTCTAACTCTGAACTCTACAACTTTGTTTTCTGGGTACCACCCTCTATGAGGTTTAATGCCCTGAACTAAATTAGTCTAAAATTAGTAAATCCAACATTGGTATCTAATGAAATGAGTACTCCAACAATTAATTGGTATCTAACAAAATTAAGCCTGTTTAAGTGCTAGCCGGTGTGCTACTGGGTATAGTTAGAATTTAATGCTTGTTTAATTGTTAATCGATGCATTAAGCATTTAATGCCTGCTTAACTGTTAGTTGGTATGTTTGGTCTAGTTATTACCTGGTGTATTACTTAAATATAATAAGAGTTTAGTATCAGTTTAAATTTGTTAAGTTGGTATGTGCCTTCATTTGTATGGTCAAATGTTCCTAAATAGTTACTGATTACAGAAATTCTTTAAAAAGGGAAATTTAGAACGCTTTTAAAAATCTTAGTTATTAGTCTGTAAAAAAGGGGGGTTATTTTTATAACATAATCTGGCTTCAAAATAATTTAAAATGAAAATACTACCACCACACTTAAAAATTAAGATATTACAGTTAAAATTGTTTTGCAAAAAGGTAAAAATGGGATGAGACAATATATTCAATCTTTTATTTGTCCCTCTAAAAGTATTTGTGTTTGTTTCTTGTGTAACTAACTTTCTATTTATGTCTGTCTGCCTGTTCAATGTATAGTTTCATACTTCCAATGGTAAAAGCAAATTAATAAGAATTCTTAAAGAGCTGGATTTGAACTGCTTAAAAATAATTAGGTGCCTTATTTAAATATATAAATTAGTGCTTCTGAACAGCAAGATTTAAAAGCATTAGTTTTGCAATTACTGTAAACAAACCAGGACATTAGAAAGAAACTGCCCCTGGAATTTCCCTAAGGCAGCAGAAAACTGCTAAAGGGCTGCCTCTGGAAAAAGCAAAGACCTTTTCCAGTGCTCCTGGTCACAGCTTTTAGTAAAATAAATCTATTAATTAGAAATAGTTAAAGAAGGACATAGGAGCTCTCAAAATTTCACAGCCCTCACTTAAAACTTCCAAATCTACGCTCAACAAGCCTGGCTTCTTTCTGTCCAACCTAACCCTGCCCCAAAGCCTACCCACCTAAAGCAGTTACAGGGGGAGGGCTAGGCCAGAAAGAAGGGGGAGGTGGGGTTTAGAATTATTCTTACTGGGCCTGGAGATTAGAAATGGCAAGCATAAAAAGCACTACAGAATAAGCTGTTTGTTAATATTACTTTTTCTAATACCTTTGCAATGTAACTGTAGTAATCAGATCATTATTAAAATATAAATAGCCTTGGAATAGGAGTAAAAGAATAAAATCTAATTACCAAATTTCAGTAAGTAAGATGAAAGATCCTTGAGAGATATGGAAAAGTTTTCCTGGATTTAGGCTTGGGGCAAAAATATAATTGCAGTATTTTTTCCAGAACTTGATAGTCAATGTACTTTTTAAGTTGTTTGTATTTTAAGTTATTATGAAAGCAAACATTTTTTTTCAAGCACTCATAAAATAAATTTTATGATAAATTTTGAATTGAACAAATGTGATTTTATTCTGCTTGGGTATGTTCTCCCTAAATGTATACAAGCTTACTGATAAAATAAGCTACTATTACAAATATGTTCTCAAAATTCCTCTTAAAATAGCCTAACCAGATAGGTTACATCATATAAAGTAAGCAATGTACCTGGTAATAATAACACATATAAAGTATAATAAAATTCAAAATAGGTTAATGTTTCAAACATATTCTATTTAAGAAATCAGTTAAGTTTAGTAAGAAATATAAATGGATTCTTTTATAGCCTTGATTACCTGGAATTCAAAGAATCTGACTGTGGTTACTTGGTCATTTGTTCCCTCAGCATCTGGAAGAATGTGAATTTGTCGTGATTTTGTTAATGTCAATCAGTATATTTTTGTTAGTAAATGCTGTCATGAATAGAGAAGACAATTCTTAGCTTCAAAGAGTTTACATTCTAGTTAGAATACACATGTACTAGACAGTAGTAATAAAGGGATAAAAGCCCCGGTAGAATTCAAAAAGCAGATAAAGAATGACCCAAGAAGACCACATAGAAGAGATGACACTTGTAAGACCTTTAAATAAGAGAGTAGAATTTAAATAAAGAGGGTTTTGTACTAGTTTTTAGAAGCCACAGCTTAATTTTGTAAACTAACATATTCCTGGTATTATTTAGCACATGGGAATAATGTTATGTAGGAATAATCTGAATTTTTTTCCGGATATAAATCCCTTAAATATTGAAAAATTGATTATATTTCAAACTGGAGACTTTTTTGACCTTTGAAGATAGTGCTGAATTGGACTGAGAAATTTTAGGCATATGGTAAAGCAATCATTTTTGTGTTGAAAGTATAAATAGATGACTGGCTGTGTTTCAAACCCAAGCACAAACTTCTTCCTTCTTCCATTATTTTTAGTCTCTTCTACCCTTCAAGAATATGGTTATTGGAAAGAAGAATGCAGATTCAAAAAGCTTTGTGAATTTATTATCAAATTTTTTTCTGATTTTGTATAGTCTGGATAAATAAAAACTATAGGTGGAATGGAAATGAAAGAGGAAACAAATTTTGTCTGTTATAGTCATTGTTGACTACAAGCCCTGAATGGACACTGAAAATGATAGAGAGTTGGAGGAGGTGAGTTTTACAGTCATTGTTGACTATAAACCCTGTGCTGGTTTGAAATTATGTATGTACCCTAGAAAAGTCATGTTTTAATCCTAACCCCATTTTATAAAGGCAGCCGTTTCTTCTAATCCCTATTCAATATTGTATGTTTGAAACTGTAATTAAATCATCTCCCTGGAGATGTGATTCAATCAAGAGTGGTTGTTAAGCTGGATTAAGTGGAGGCGTTCTCCACCCATTTGGGTGGGTCTTAATAACTTTCTGGGGTCCTATAAAAGAGGAAACATTTTGGAGAATGAGAGATTCAGTGAGAGCAGAGAAGAACGACATAGTCATGAGTAGCAGAGAGTCTACCAGCCAGCAACCTTTGGAGATGAAGAAGGAAAATGCCTCTTGGGAGCTTCATGAAACAGGAAGCCAGGAGAGAAAGCTAGCTGATGACGCCGTGTTCGCCATGTGCCTTTCTAGCCAGGAGAAAAACCCTGACTGTGTTCGCCATGCACCTTCTCACTTGAGAGAGAAACCCTGAACTTCACTGGCTATTTGAACCAAGGTATTTTTTTCTGGATGCCTTAGATTGGACATTTCTATAGACTTGCTTTAATTGGGACATTTTCTCAGCCTTAAAACTATAAACTAGGAACTTATTAAATTCCCCTTTTTAAAAGCCATTCTGTTTCTGGTATATGGCATTCTGGCAGCTAGCAAACTAGAACAAGCTCTGAATGAATACAGAAAGTTGTAAAAATGGAGTTTATAAAAGTGAATTCTGTTACAGTCAGTGCTGACCAAAATTTAATATTTGCTCATCACGTATTTTGAAAAAAAAAAAAGCTTTTGTGTTAAACCAGGTATTCATACAAAACTAAAGTTTCTTTTTCTTCCTGTTAAAATAACATCAACTGTTAGATGGCTCTTAATGTAAAGTTTTTATAAAAAGTTTTTCTTAATCATTTGAGTACCCTGTCTAGAAAACAAAAATTTTACATCAAAATAAAATCCCTGTTAATGTGTATGTTGGCCTTATCATCCTTTATTTCAAAAGACAAGTCTTCTCACTGTTAAGGGAAAAGCTGCTACAAATAATTTGTTCTTTCACCTTGTAAAAGTAAGGTGCTAAAATAGTTTAACATATTGCATAGGAGGTGTTTGGGAAGTATTACAGTGATTAAAAGGAATTTTCTATCCTGTTGCTGGTTAAATTTGAATAGGTAAATAATATTATTCATATATTTAGAGATTTTATAAAATTCCTAAAAATTTGACAGTGTTCTCAAGGTCCAAGTTATATCCTGATACTAATTGGTATGATGTTAAATAATGGTACGCAGTTGTCAGTCATGGCTTTAGTTACTCGTAAGGAAAAAAAAAAGCTACAGATCATAGAGACAAATAGTCAGTTGCAGTGATTTACTCTAATACATCTCTAAAAGTATATCTGGTCAGATAGAAGCCAGAGCTTCATCTTAAAACAAAGGCAGGAAAAATATATAAATTATACTTTATCTGTTAATTAACATAACTCTGGTAAATGTGTAAAAGTGAAACATAAAACTTCTGCAAAAGTGGGTTAATATAAAACAAGTGTTTAATGTTTTCATTTTAAAAGTAGCTTCATTTAAAAATGCTTATAAAAATTAAGCTTAGATTATAAGCTTTAACTGTTATCTTTAAATTCTGAAATGCTTTGCTCTTTCTATAACCTTGCAACTTTAAGTATCTGTGTGACACCTGTGACTCAGATTTAGTTCTTCAGCTCTGTAAGTCAGCATAACTCCATACAGCAACTGTTAAAAAAATAAATAAATAACAAACTCTGATTGAAGATGTGATGAAACTGATCCGGTTAAAACTAAGGTAACTAATATAGAAGGTAAAAAAGTAATATTGTTTGTATATTAAAGCTTTAACTTTTATGGGAGACAAAGAGAAAAATGTTTTATTTTGTCCAAAATTTAAATTTTCTGTAGCACACTAATCTGTCTAGTTAGTTTATCTAATTCAGTTTTATTTGATATAGAACCTAGAATAAGGGATAAAATCTTAATATTCTGTACAATTTAATATGATACCATGATGTACTTCAGAGTATTTGGGGCAGAAAATGAAAAAGTATTTGCGAAGTCCTTTGAGGGCCTGGGAAAAATAGAACAATTACACTTTACCACCTGGGGAATTTCAGACATTTTCTTAAGCAAGGGGGGCTTCCAATTTAATAAGCCAAGGCCTCAATCTTGAGGTTTGCCCTTATGAAACCTATTTCTGTAACAGCAAACTGAACCTACTTATACTTAGGGCCTAAGAGTCATCTCCAGAAAATCTCTGCTGTTGCTCAAATGTGGTCTCTAAGCCAAATTCTGACCTCGCCCCCTATGTGGGACATAACTTTCCAGGGGTATAAGCCTGGCCCTGGCATCGCAGGACAAAACTGGCCGTGGCATTTGTGAGGCATAATTGGTCTTGGCATCATGAGACATAAGTCCTAAGGATGAGTCTGGCCCTGGCATCATGGATTAGCTGACCAAAAAGTGGTAAAGAAATAGTTTCAATGGCTAAGAGATTTCAAATCAAGTTGAAAAGGTCATTCTGGAGGGTGCTCTTATGCAAGTTTCTGCCAGATATTGCAAACTGCCACGATACGGCAACCCCCAACCAACAGTGTTCCTGGAAACTCTGCAAGATACCCAGAGCTCTATAAAATCTTACTTTTAAAGTTTTTTTCAGAGACTTAAAACCTTCAGATTGTTCCAGTGCCAGGGAAGTGCTGAAACCCAGAAATAGCAGGCTCACCAAGAACTAGTTTCATCAGTATCACTTTGCCCCTTAATAACAATGTCCCTTTTCAGCTTTAAAACAGTCTTTGCCCAAATATCCCTTAAGATTGAGAGACAATTATCAAATGAGAAGGAAGAATTGTAACTGAGAAATCAAGATTTAAGGGATGATTTTGATGACCGAATCATTATACAGATATTCCTTTTTGCTTTTCTGGTGTACTGGAGTAGACAGAGAGAAATACCTGAAATCTCTAAATTGTAATCCAACTGCCTTGATGTCTGGTGATGGTTGTATAGCCCTTATCTTCTGCCCCTATGATTGTAAAAACTTTGTGACTTGACCTTCATTTATACCCAGTTATCCAGTTTTTCAACTTTAGAGTCTTGTAATCACTAAAGATAGCCCCTAATGTTTATTAATGAAGTCTTGGGTCAGTTCAGAACTAACCCACCCCAAATCCAAAGTTATCTTGATAACAGGGACTGGATCTAATTAAAGCGGGGCTGCCTGACATGTGCAGTAGCTTAGACCTTAGGCTACAAGTCGCGTATACTTAATTCCACCATTTTCTTACATACATTCTATAACTAAGTATGCAATCTATGCATGTGCCAAACCTAGAGCACCTCTAATTACATCATCTGGGGCCACTGTGTTCTTTATCCTAAACCCTGCTCATCTTTTTCTCCAATAAAACTATCCGAATGACTGCAGTCTGGAGAGACGTATTTTGGGCCAGTAGACCATCTGGTCTCCTACTATGTGCCTACTAATAAACTTTTTCTCTCTTTGAAGCCTCAGCGCCTCAGGAATTGGTCATCGAATGCATTGGGCAAAAGAATCCATTGTCTTTGGTGGGTAATGGCTGTAACTCAAAATCCGGAAGCAACAGTAAAATGATAGATAAACTTAATTAGGTGAAAATAATTTAAAAAATCATTATTGTTGGCAAAATGAATCATAAGCAAAGTAAAAAGACAAATGCAAAACAGGGGAAAATATTTGCTACTTGTATCACAATGAAGGGTTATAAAATAGAAAAGCTTAAAAAAAATCACCCTCTAGAAAAAGAAATATGGGCTAGAGAAGACATAATTCACATATGAAAAAACATTCAATTTTGCTCAAATTAAGAGAAATTCAAATTAAAAGTACACTGGGGTGCAGTTTTTTTACCTACTAGGAAAAAATTCAAAAGTATGGCCTCATACTCTATTGGTAAGGCTGGAGAAAAAAGTTACTCTCATATACTACTGTATATAAGACAAAATGATACATTTCCTATGGAGAAAAATTAGGTATCTATCGTGGCTTTTTTTGTGTGTATGGGCAGACATCAGGAAAATTTGGTATCTAAAATTTAACATGTACTTTTAGCCTTTCATCCAGCAATCCTACTTCTGGGAATCAATACCAAAGATTCACTTGTTAAAAAACAGATGAAGGACTTCTGTGCCATTCACATGCAGAATCCTTGTACATCTAGCAAAAACTGGCAGAGCCATCTTCCTAAAAAACTCCAGTAAACAGTTAACAAGTGAGGGCTGAATCAAGAAAATGCAGCTTTAAAACCAGTAGGAGAAACTTGCTGCTTCCTCCTAGCTTTAAAACACAGCTTTAACAAAGCTGTTTCAGGCTCCTCCCCCAGCCCCTTCCCAGTGTGGTGTGGAGCTGGTGTGTACTCCCATCTTGGGACTCGGACTCTGTTCAGGAAGGAGCAAAGTAATCCCTATGTGCATGTGGGGGTGCCTGCATGTTGGTGCCAATTTATCAGGGGGCAACCTGAAAGACAACACAAGGACACCTGTCTCTGGCTCACCTTCCCAGAACTTGCCCTGCAGGTAGAAGCAGCTTGTAGACAGCTAAAACAGTGTAAATTTAAGTGGCCTGGGAAAAAGGATTACCAGCTTTAAGACACATAATAGGTCACCCAGGAGTGGGGGAAGTATATCTCATTCCAATCCCTGTAAATAGGAGAATTCCTAAGGCCGTGAGTGAGCACCAGTCCATGACAGAGACAGGCTCACAAAAGACAGTGCTTCACTTTCACCTCAGGCTGATCTTCCTGACAGGAGGACTAAACTCTAAAGGACAGCACCAACCAAGACAGAGCCAGTTTGCAAAGACCGTGAAAGGTGTTTTTCGTGTTGGTTTGATTGTTTTTTTGTTAGCTCCAGGCATTCAAAGAAACTCTGTCATATCACTAGCTGGATATAAACTTAAGGAACACACAGCTCAGGGTTAACACTTTAAATTATGAAAATGTACAGAGTGCAAAAAAAACTCCCAGATAAATTAAAAAAACAAGAAATGATGGCCCATCCAAAGGAACAAGATAAAAATCCAGAAACCATCACCAAAAAAGACCAGATTTTGAACATACTGGACAAAGACTTTTTAAAAAAAATTTTTTTTAAATAAATATTTTAGCATTTACTTTCAAATTTTGGATTATTGTGACAATGTCCCCCAAATCATATTAAAACAGACATTAAAAACCTATGATCTAAACTCTTTATAAGTACATAATGGTATTACAATTTGGACAATTTGGAACAAGATACAGGTTTGTAAAAGAGAAGAATCCTATCCTCTGTTCACACTGTACCACACAAAATATTTACGTTTAACTGTTTGAAATGTTGGGGTGGGGGGAACCAAAATGAGTCTCCAATAATGAGCAGTAATGAGTATAAAATAAAACATGCAACCATAAAAAGGTTCTGAAAATTAAATACAAGTAGGACCTTAGCTTTAGATCATTAATCTTTTCATGTCAATAAAACTAAAATTATACTCTCCCAGATTTCTAGTCCCTTTACTAAAGCTTAGAATCAGAGGTTTCATCATAATATGTTACTATGGTTTCAATTTTATTTAGGAAGAGGAACACCCGTAAGTCTATTATTATAACTAATGTCATACTTGCTTTATTTTATATTATAAAGAAGATTGATGCACTTCAGAAATGCACTTTCACTTCAAAAACACAAACTAAAACAGATATTTTAAATCTTTAATGTTTCATCATCAAGAGCTTTCTTTCCATAGAAGAATGGCAATGCTGTACCAGTGGATATTCTATGGAAAAGTCACACCTCAAGTTACTAGCCCTGAAATCAGAGACCACACTACGTCAAGCTAGTGTGCAAGACCAAAGACACAATGCCGCCAATGCAACTGGTACAGAGAAAGAATATACAGCTGTCGCCAAGAGAAGAAACAGCAGCAGTGCACTGCACTGACAATCTGGAAGCACAGAAAATGGGGAAAGACCAGAGAATGTCCTTTCAGCAAAAACAAACTGAGTATATCACAGGCAGAGTTGTCACCATCTGTCTAATTTATGTATGCCTGTACCTTATCTGGGAGTTTTTTTTGCACTCTGTACATTTTCATATTTTAAAGTGTTAACTCTGGGATTTAGTCCCTGAGCTGTGTGTTCCTTAAGTTTATATGCAGCTAGTGATTCCAAATCATTATAACACTGCAAGCCATTAAGCTTAATGTGTAAATGGTAAAGCCCCGTGCACACATTTCATCCTGCTTCCTATTTCATGGCTCAAAGTAGCAACCTAGGTTAGGCAATAAAACCTGTGGCTTAAGGCATCTTTAGTATAAAGCAGAACAAAGCCAAATTTGTTCCCGCTTTCTTGAGGAATAAACTTTTTCTAAAACAATAAAAGATACTGTCACGTTTGATTATTCATTTTGTCTAAAAGAAAAATGATCTTTATGTAAGTACACTGAATAAACATACAAACAAATGTCCTTAACACAATGCTGTCAGACCTACTGGAACATTTTCACAACCAGCTTCTGAAAACACTACTGATAATTGTGAGATGCAAACGACCACAATTTGATCATGCCTGGGTACTGGGATTTTATTGGTCAGGTTTCTGTCTGAAGTTTCTATACAGCTGGGTTTGGCTACTTTGCATTAACTTATCCAAAAAATACCTTATATAACGAAACAGCAGCTCTATCATGACAAAATCAAAATGAAAACAGCTGAGAGGTATACAGGAAACTTGTCTTAAATATTTAAAAATTACATATGATACAACTTAGAGAGTAAGAATTAAAATTTTCATGATCTAAATATTAAATTATTAATGCATGAATTATCCACAAAACTAACAGTTCACTTGTTAATCATGCCAATGCCTTGTGGGGAAGGGGCAATCAATGTACAGGACAGCAATTATTCTCTATCTGCGTTCAACACTTCTAAGTTCAAGTGTATTAAACTATATGAAAAATTATTTTACCAAATATACAATGTATAAAATAAGTTAAAAGGAGGAAGCAGGGGAAGGTTTACTTGTACGTGTGATGCAAACACACAACTTTCCCTCATCAGTAGTTCCATGTATATCCATTTCATCTAGGGCAAAACATGAAAGGGTGATAGAAGATTAAAAATTTCACTAATAAATAGAAACAGAATTTTTAAAATGAAATTTCCATATTGTTTCTTTCCATAATGCAACTCACTCTTTCTACTTTACAATAAACATAAATTAAAACTATCTCAAACACCGATTTTCACCATCTTACCTTAAAGCTGAACAATATATTCTTCTAACTCCTTTGTAGCAAAAATAACTTTAAAATCCACAAAACACCTGCCTTTGGGGAAGATCAAGCAACGCTTGTGGAGAATATAAGCGTTAATACTTGGCCCCTCTAAGGTAAAAGCAGAAATATTTGCACTTGGTTTATAACCTATAAGGTAGGCCAATAGTCTGCATGTTTGCATAAAATTGGGAGCGATGTCACCCTGACTGAATGAAACTTATCTTTACAGCTTTTTGTAATAATGGAGGTTAAACAATTTTAAGGAAAAGAAAAAGTACTGTATACTAGCAGAATTCTGAATCCCTAACCATTGCAAATGGATACTAAATTTAAAAATGCTTAACATTGCATACAGATTAAAAAAAAACTGAACAGGAAAAAACATAAATATTTAAATTCAGCAGACACCACAAAAAAAAAAGCATACTGTACATAAGTGTGAAATCAGTCAAGCTCTTCCAAAAGAAAACCTTTTAATCCTTCAGCAAGTCTCTGTGAAAATAGCATATTTACAATAAAAGGGAAAAGGGAGAACCTAGAACACCCCCAAGAGGTTTGCTATACCATCCAGCACTACTGCCCAATCTCCTGCTTGCATGGATGGCTAGCAAATGACAAGAACTCCATTTTATGACCGTTCAGTAATTTCTTTTTACCACTGCTACCAGCTGAGGTCATCACCGCTTCCAAAAACCAAGAAAAGTTGCAAAGATGACTGTGTTTCTTGTGAGAACAAGTGCACCAGCTCCCTACTCAATCAGATGTGCTCTGGCAAATACAACACAGAGCCCAAAAGCTGAGACAATAATAATGCATTTGTAAGATATATGGCAAGCTCCTTACAAGCATTACTCATATCATCTGTATCATCCACAAACCATCTTGTTATCAGTATAGAATAGGTGAAAGGATGTAAAAAAAAAAAAAAGAACAAAGAAGGGCCAGTATTGGTTGTATATCCGAAGGGTACATCCAAGCATCAAAAATATCAGCCCAATTGTTCCCCCAAAGGACAAACTAATCAAAGCTTTGATGCCCACCATGGATGTCGCTCCTGGCTCCAGGCTGTGGCGGTGCCAGTGGTGGCTGGGAGACCCAAAACATGTGGTGGCAGGAGACAACACCCATAAGTGTGCCCAGACAAAGACTTTTTTTTTTTAACTTTATTTCGAAATGCTTTCAACTTACAGAACAGCTTCAAGAATGATGCAAACCCTACACAGAGCGCTCCAGCATATCCCTAGCCCCACACATACCCAGATCAACCAATTTTAACATTCTGGCAGATTCCACACAAAGGCTTTTTTTAAAAAAACCTTCAACATGCTTAAGGAGATAAAGGAAAACATGAAAAAAGAACTAATGACTATCAGGAAAATGATGAATGAACAATATAGGAATCTCAACAAAGAAACTGAAATTTTTAAAAGGAATCAAACAGAATCATGGTTGCTGAAGGCGATAATAAATGCAAAAAGTACCCTAAAGGGTTTCAACAGCAGATTGGAGCTAGCAGAAGAAGAACTAGTGAATTTGAAGACAAGTCCATTGAAGTGATTCAAATGGAGGAGCAGAAAGAAAAAGAATGAAAAAAACTGAAATGGGAGTGCAAGGGTAGTTCAGTGGTAGAATTCTTGTCTGGCATGCGGGCGACAGGCTCAATTCTCAGCTGTGCACCTCCTCCCCACCCCACCCCTCCAAAAGAAATTCAACAAATGGTGCTGCAATAACAGGACAGTCGCATGGAAAAAGAATGAAATGTAACTCCCACCACACAGCATACAAAAAAAAAAAATGAACAGAGACCAACAGACCTGTTGGACACAGCAAAAGAAAAGACATATAGACCAATGGAATTAAACTGAGAATCCAGAAATAAACTCTCATACCAGTGGCCAACTGATTATTAACAAGAACGACAAATCCACTTAATGAGGAAAGAATAGCCTCTTCAACAAATGATGGTGGGAAAACTGGGTAGCCGTATGCAAAAGAATGAAGGTGAACCGGTATCTCACACCACAAAAATTAACTCGAAATGAGCCAAAGAACTAAATTAAGAACCAGAACTATAAAACTCCTAGAAGGAAGGCATCTACAAGAACTTGTATTAGGCAATGGTTGCTCAGATTTTATACAGAAAGCACACAATAAAAGAGAAAAACAGTTCATTGGGACTTTATCAAAATGAAAAACTTTTCTGCCTCAACGGACTTCATCATAAAATTTAAAAAATGAGAGAAAATATTTGGAAACCACATATCTGATAAGGGCATAATATCCAGAATACATAAAGAAATCCTATAGCTCAATGATAGACAAACAATGCACTTTAAAATGGACAAAACACTTGAGTAAACATTTCTCCAAAGAAGATACACAAATAGCCAATAAGCACATAAATGATGAAAAGATGCTCAACATCATTAGCCATTAAGAAAATGCAAATCAAACCCACAAGATATCATTTCACACCCACTACTATGGCTACTATTAAAAAAATAGAAATTAATAACTGTTGCTGAGGATGTGGAGAAACAGGAACCTCTATTCATTGTTGGTAGAAAGTAAAATGAATGCAGCCACTGTGAAAAACAGTTCCTCAGAAGTTAAGTTTAGAATTACCATGACTTAGCAATCCCCCTTCTAGGCACAGACCCACAAGAACTGGAAGCAGGAACTCCAACTGATATTTGCTCACTGATGTTCATAATAGCATTATTCATAACTGCCAAAAGATAGAAGCAGCCCAAGTGTCAACAGGTGAATGGATAAATAATATGTGCTATAGACATACAATGAAATATTATTAAGCCGTAAAAAGGAATGAAGTTTTGATGCATGTAGCAACACAGACCAACCTTAAAGACATCATGTTGCTTAAAATCAGCCAGACACAAAAGGACAGATATTGTGTATCTCACTGATATGAAATAATCAAAATAAGAAAATTCATAGTCAGAAACTAGAATATAGGTAACCAAGTCTAGGTAGGGGTATGGAATGGGGAGTAAATGCTTAGCTGGTATAGAGTTTCATTTATAGTGATGGAAAGTTTTGATAAAGGATGGTGGCGACGGTAGCAAAATATTATGGATGTAATTTATGCCATGGAATTGTGTATTTGAATGTCGTTAACAGGGAAAATTTTGGTTGAATGTTACCAGAAAGACATATTCTAGTTATTCTAGAATATATACCACAAACTGTACAACATAAACTGTACAAACAAGATTTCACAACACAGTGAACCCTAATGCAAACCATGGACTACTGTTAATAGTGTAATTATAATAATATTGTTTCATCAATTTTAAGAAAGTTACCACACTAATACCAAGTGTTAATAATAAGGAAAACTCTGTGTGTGAAGAGGGGATATATGGGAACTCTGTATTTTTTGTATGATTTTATTATATAGTTATAAACCTAAACTTCTCAAAAAACCACTCAAATAAAAATATGAATAGATGAATGCACTGGAGTCTGTGTAACAACAAAAGAGTAGAAACAACTCACCACAGAACTAGTTAATTCAACTACTGCATGTTCACACAATGGATGTTACCAACCCCTTAATCAAAATTATCCACCATTCATTCACTGATCCCCCACACCTCATTCAACAATAGGAAATCATAAAAAGAGGAATGAAGAATAAATAATGGAAGAATAAACCAGGAAGTTAAAAAACAAGTTCCCTAGGATGAAGTGGTCAGGGATAGAAGACAGACTTCCAGGAAAATACCTTGTTTACTGGATTTCACTTTGGATCCACGTAAATATTTTACATAATTATTATCAAAATTAATTTGGGTGATGGTAGCACAACACTGTGAACACAATCTACAGCATTGAAATAGATATCTGGATGCTGTTAAAGGAGGGAAATGTTAGGTTGGATATATGGCATTAGAATTTTAAAAGTCCATGAAACTACACAACACAGTGAACGCTAAGGTAAGCCATGGACTATAGTTCATTGAATGAGTATAAGAGTGTGCATTCATAAAAAAAAAATAAATAAATAAATTTTAAAAGTGGTGCCTATCTGATTCCCGGTGCCTGCCCATGTAAAAATAAAAAAAAGCAATGCCTAAAAAATTAATAAAAACCAAAACAAATGAACCTGAAATGTATATATACTTGCATAACGACACTAAGAACTAATTATTCCAAATGATGTTTAAAACAGTTTTGTCTGCTCTGTGTACCCACAGAGGGATATATCCTAAGCACAAAAAGCACTGCAACTCTTAAGCTTTCAGAATTGTAAACTATCAGTCGAGGCATTGGTGATCTTTTCTGAGATTGTTTTGGGTGTGCTTATGGGGCACAGCAAACAAGGATTTAAGTAGTATTCTAAATCTATCATTATCAGTGTTCTTTGAGACCTGGGAAAGAGACAATAGAAAATACTAAGAAAAGAGCCATAGTCTTGAATTTGACCTGAAAATATTTTATCTCTAAAAAGGACAAAAAAAAAAAAGAGAGAGTGCAGCTTCAGACCCCCTGAGCCCGTCTGTGTCTTTCTTTCTTTCTTTCTTTCTTTCTCTCATCATTCCTTAATATCCTTCGAGCTCCGTTTCATAGGAAGCAACGAGAGAGAGAGAGAAAGATTCCTAACCCTGTCCAGTTTAAAGGCCTCAAACCAGTATCAAACCAGTAGCAATGAATTCCTCAAGTATACAGAAGGTGGTCTTCAAATAACATTTCCCATTAAAAGGAATTGGAGCCCTTTAGAAATGGTTGATTCCAGGTTTAGGACAGGAAATATACAAGATCTGAAACATTTTTCCAGACCTGATAGCAAGGAAGTTATCAAACATTACATTGCAATGGCAAAAGGACTCAGTAAATTACTTGAAGAGGCACTCACTGACCAAAGATGGGAAATAACTGCAGTGGATTGAAATGGATTTAATATGTTTAAATCTATGAGTTCATAATGACACTAACAAATGGTAATGCAAATTGGCCATCGTTGGAGAATGTTCAGGAACCAACAAATTATTTTGAAAACTGATTAATAAAGATAAATAGTAAAACATTTTCCCTACCTTTCATACCAAACTATGGCTGGAAGATGAAGGTAAGTTTTTCATCATAGAAAGATTTTCTCCTTATTATGACATATAAATATAGAACAAATGACTATTTTGTAACCACTAATGAATTAATGGATCAGGATAGGCAGGCTTCCAAGGCTGCAACATCACACAAAAAATGAGACTATCAGATCTAGTGTGTTTCATGATGCAAGAGCACACCACTATTTATGAAATACTCTTGCGGGGGGAAAGGAAAACAAACCTGAATATAAATTAAACCTCTAAGACCAATTGCTAATTCATAGGAAATATGAAGACACAGGAACACATTAAATGACACCACAAAGATGAAATGATCAAAATCCAGACTGGAGAATATCCTACAGGGCAAATGGCCTATTGTCTTGAGCAAATAAATTGTAAGCGAAATTTTAAAAATGATGGAAGGGAGTTTATACATTAAAAGATTTGAGACATTTAGAGCAAATGTAATATGTGGACTTTATTTGTATCCTGATTTTTAAAAGTGTAAAAGAAAAAATATGACACATGACAACTGTAAATTTGAACACATTAAAAATTTAGTGATATTGATAAATTATTGTGAATTATTCTTTAAGTGTGATATTGAATTACAGCTATGCTTTCTAATGAATCTTTATCTGTTACTGGAATATTTATTGACTAAGTAATAAGTTGTGTGGGATTTGCTCCAAAATAATATGGGGAGGCACTGGTGGGGGGATAAATGAAATGAGGTTGGCCTCAAATTTATAAATCTTAAAGTTGCATTATGGGTACATGGAAGTTTCATTACACTGTTAAATCTATTTTGGTGTATGTTTGAAGTTTTCTACATAAAAAGTTTAAAATGAAAAGAAAACAGTGCTACCACTGATGGTGGTACTGCCCTATTCTATTGGTAGGCGAGAAAGACAATAACATCATAAATAAAACAAGCAAATAAAATATATAATATTTCAAATGGTCGAAAGTGCAACTTGAGAAGGGAGTTGTGGTTTCAAAAACTGGACAAACAAAGCACAAACCAGAAGAGCAGACACAGGGAGAGAGATGTTGCCATACAACAGGAGGCAGAGATGCAAGCCAAGGACTCCGAAGGATTGAGGCAAGCCAACATCAGAATGCTGCAAGCTTCAGGAAGAAAGTATAGTACTGGCACTACTTTAATTTTGGACTTCCAGCCTCTGAAATTGCGAGAAAATAAATTCCTATTCAACCACTGTGTGGTATTTGTCATAGCAGACAAATACCACATTTGTCTGGCAAACTAGACAAGATCAGAGGACACGAAAGTCATGGGTGCATGACTTGTAGTCACAGGCTGTCCCAGAAATATATCCATTTTATGGTGAAAGTTGGCTGGGATCCTGAATTTTATTATGGGCAGGCAGGAATATAGGTCTCTGTCAGCCCAAGTTCCAATTACTTCATCAGCGCTTTAAAAATATATAGGTTAAAGCCAATCATATTTTTATATTACAAATCCAGCATTCATGTCTCAATTCACATGACTGTATTAGAGTCAGATTATATTAGCCAGCTTTTTATCCAAGGCTTATATGCTTCAACTACTTGTTCATTAAAAGTGGCATTTGCTTCGGGAGCCCCAGACCCAGAAAAAACACAACTGATTAAGTGGTTCTTACAGAACTCTTCAGTAAACTTATCACATGAAGGGCTCCTGCTCAGTCTATAGGACTGTATTAGTTCGCTAAAGCTGCTGGAATGCAATATATCAGAAATGCAACAGCTTTTATAAAGGGAATTTAATCATTCCTTTTTTTTTTTTTTAGTTTTTTTTTTACAGCTATAAGTTTGCAGTGCTAAAGCCATAGACATTCCTAACTAAGGCATCCAGAGAAAGATACCTTAGCTCAAGGAAGGGCGATCTGGGAAGGCATGTGCCGGTGGTCCTTGTTCCCAGTTCCATTGCCCCAGCTTCTGAAGCCAGTGGTTTCCTCTCTAAGTATCTGTGGGCCTTCACTTAGCTCCTCTAAGACACAACTCCAGGTTCTGGCTTGCACAGCATCTTATGGGAAGGCACATGGCGACGTCTGCTGGGTTCGGCCCAGGTGTAGGCAAATATGCTCAAGACCTACCCTGAATGGGCAGAACCACAATTCCATCTAACCAAAAGGCCACAACCACAATTGGGCACGCCATAGCTTCATAAAAGTAATCTCATTAAAGAGTCACACCCACAACTGAGAGTGCCACATCTCTGTGGAGATAACCTAATCAAGGGGCTTTTGCCCTACAATACTGAATCAGGATTGAAGGACATGGCTTTTCTGGGGTACACAACAGCTTCAAACCAGCACATGGATCTTTCAGCACCTCTACCATACTTTCAAATAAAATCTTGTATCGAGAACTTACAATGAGCCAGGCACAATTCCAAATAGTTTGGGTGTATGACCTCATTAATACTCACAAAATCTTTACAAGATGGATACATGATACAGATGAGAAAAATGAGACCAAAAAGAGTAAGTTACTCGCCTAAGGCCCCCATAATAACTAAGTAGCAGTTTCAGGATTAGAACTCAGGCAATCTGACTCCAGAGTCCATGTTCTTAGCCAACATATTACATTTCTTGCTGGGAATGGTTTCTTGTGATTAAAATGAGAACTAAATATTCAGCACTTCATACTCACAGTCCCTATTTCTATAACCAGGCTATATAATCCTGAAGTTATACAATTTCATACTCATGTGTTATTACTTACCTGTCTTTTGGATACTGTCTTTGAGCATATACATCTTAATAATACCTCCAAAAAGTATTCTTCTGCATCCACTTCTCTAGATGCAATTTGATGGAAACTTTGATGCCTTTTCTAACTTCTCCAACATGGTTAGAACTATTTCAGCATTGGAAGGATTGATACATACAGATGGAATCCTCCAATTTTCCCATCTTTCAACGTCTGCATTCCTGGATGAATTAATTACCCCATACTCATCTCAGGCTTGCATCTCTCAGTCAATGCTTCCCAAACTTCTGCACCAAATTGACCCTGGTGATCTGAGAAGTTAGTCTGACATGGATCATCAGAAATTAAAGTTACCATTTTTAGTACTTTGTCTTTTTTTTTTTTTTTTTGCACGGGCAAACAACGGGAATTGAACCCAGGTCTCCTGCATGGCATGTGAGAACTCTGCCTGCTGAGCCCCCGTGGCCTGCCCCGTACTTTGTCTTTTAAGAAAAGCAAGCTTATTTTGCATCAATAATTTATTCCTAGTTATTTCAGTATAAAATGATGTTTTATGTTACTTAATTTTAAGCTTAGTAAGCTCTTCACTGTACCACAAATACCTAGGCATTTCCCAAAAATTTACCATAAAAGTAAATAGACTGTTGATGCCCCAGGCTGCAGGTTGGGTTTAGTCCCATTTACAAACATCTTCTTATTCAGGAACTTACGTTGATCATCTCCATGGAGATGTGTGACAGGCCCAATTATGGGTATAGCCTTTTGATTAGATGGAGATGTGACTCCACTCATTCTAGCTGGGTCTTGATTAGATTACTAGTGTCTTAAAGAGGAAACATTTTGGAGAAACCTTAGAAATGAGAGGAGCTGACAGAAATGACAGACGCCTCAAAGCCAACAGAAACTTCACAGCAGAGCTGACACAGATGTGGACACAGGAGAACAGAGAAGCAGATGTTTGGAGATGCCTGGAGCCCAGCAGACATTGCCATGTGATGCTAAGCAAGCCAGAACCTGGAGAGAGCCAGGGGAAGCCAAGAGATGAAAGCCAGCCCTAGAAAAGCAAAGTGAGGAACCCTCACTGGAACTGAGGCTGAAGGCAACATAGCCTAGAAGCAAGGGGCCAGCAGGTGCCAGCCACGTGACTACCCAGCTGACAGCAGCATTCCTGACCCATCATCAGCCTTTCTTGAGTGAAGGTAACCTCTTGTTGGTGCCTTGACTTGGGTACTTTCACTTCCTTAGAACTGTAAGCTTGCAACTTATTAAATTCCCCTTTATAAAAGCCATTCCAGTTCTGGTATATCACATTCCAGTAGCTTGCAAACTAACACACCATTCATGTTCCATTTGCCAGAGCAAATCACATAACCAAGTCTGACCAATGGAATATAGAAGTTTCTAGGTCAGGGAGTAAACAGATGTGCACGTGACTACAATCCATGGCAGTACTAGCTATCTGTAAACTAAATAGTATAGGACTACAAGATGCTTTGGGTGGAGAGGCAGAAGGCAATGGTCTGGTGGACAGTTTCAAAGATTAAACCCTAATTAATAAAGATTTCGTTTTACTCAATTACAAGTTTTCCTCAAATATTGTTTGTATGTTATTTTATTGTTGATGCTGTTCTTGAAAAATTTAAATATATTTTGAGTGTATTAGAGGAGCTCAGGTTTAAAGAAAGCAAAATAAATCTTATGATGAAAGAAAAAATATTTATGAAATGCAAATATTGTCTTCTACTGCGTTTCAACATTTTAGAGTTTGTGGATAAACTAAAAGAAGTAGGGCATGTCCCATCATGTTTTTAAAAGTACAGTAAAATTCAACTGAAGATAAGAGAAGCAATATAACTTTCTCAAAAAGATTCACTATCCTATTCTCAGATCAAATTCTAATTTAGGTAGGTTCTAAAAGGCCCTTATTTTTCTGTCTGTTTCCTAGATATTCTTATGAGCAAGCCTGTCCCTTTTTGCTAGAGACATTTAATTTTTATACAAGGCACTAGTTATGTCCCAGATAAATGCAAATCACTAAATATATATGTACTGCTCCTGATATATTTACCATAGGGAGGGAAAGGAGGATGGGGAAAGCAGGCACAGAAAGAGAACATCTGCTGTAAAGCAAACTGCCAAATTCATTGCAAGAAGTGTTTGGTTGGTACATTCCATTTATCAGAAAGCTGCTTCTTGCACTGCTCCAGCTTTCTGGTTCATCTTCCTGGAATGGGGGAGAAAATCTGTGGCTCTCAACACCATATGAATTAATTTGAAAGACATTTTTATTTATAAAGTGGATAGTACAACAAATGCAAAAATAAATTTGGCAGTAAACTTTCAATCTATACTATCTATAACATTATATAAATATAGAAACCACGTAACATTATAAATATTATACATAATAGCATCTAAATTGCAACTACTGCACTTCACTAGATAACAGTGGAATTAATATAGGAAAAATGGAGTTGAATTTTTTTCCACATTACTACACACTCTTGGGAATTTATTGCAATGCAGAATAACAGTAGAATCTGGACACAGCATCTACAAAACAGGACTGAGACAGTCTTTTGGCTACAATGTGACTACAGAAACTCTAAACATAAAAAAGTCCTACAGTTTCTGTGTTCCTGTTTTAAGCACTCAAAAGAGAAGCAAAAACTGAAGTTCTTACCCACAATGAGGTGACAATCTAGGCAAGTAGATAAAGCATATTTCAAAACAATTAGTAACCGAAATTATCTGGGAAATATTAAATTTTACAGCACAGCACTTCAAAATTAAGCAGAAAAATAAGGAGTGGCTGTGCATCACAGACAACAAGAGCAAATTTGTCAGAGAAAAATGGGAGATTATGTCCTAGAAGAGGGAAGGTACGCTACCTTTGAAGGGGAAATGTGCATACACACACAGGTGTGTGTGTGTATATCTCCCATTCACAATCCTCCATGTGTTTTTCCCCTTCATCATTTTGATGAAGAGAAGCACCTTGGAAGCCACAAGCTGAAGGAGACAGAGCAACTAGATGGAAGGAGCCTGGACCCTTGAATCATGACTCAGAGGAAGTACTTGCCAATCAGGAACATTCTCTTAGAGCAAGAAATAAATATCTATATTAACTCACAGAAATTTTGAGTTTTATCTGTTACAACAGCTAGAATTACCCTGATTAATACATAATTACAAACTATAATTCTTGTTATTTAGTTAATGAATTCATTCATTTGGGGACCAAAATTCTCAAGGATACAAATGAAAGTTTCTAGAGTTTACTACCAAAATCAATAGCGTTATTACTAATAAATTATTAACATTATCCAATAATACTGTTATCTTATACCTTTTCTTTTATTTTCACAAAGAGGAAGCATCAGGTTTTCTAAGCATATCCCAACTATCTTATGTCATGTGTTAACAAGCAGAGAAATCTTGTAAAAAGTTCATTCCACAGTGATGAAATAATTACTTTCCTATGTTAACCACAGGAAAAATGAAAAGCACAGCAGTGGCAGACTGGCAACACGAAAGGCTTTCTAGTTCATCCTAATACTTTTGACCCCAGCAGGTCTTAAACTCTTAGTAGTTTTCACAGTAGAAACTCAGCCATCCCATATGGAAAGCTAACTGCTTCCTTTTTCATGTATTTATTCTTAGACCAGTCTATGCATCATTTTGAGCAGACTGATGATTAGCTGACAAAATTATCTCCTCTTGCTTTCTAGAACCAACACACAGCAGAGAGCCTTTGAAAAATGGCTTTAACAGCCACTGCACATCAGACACGAACATGTGCGTGAAAAGCAGTTGTCTTTGTTCTTATTCCTTCCCACATTGTAATGGGTAGATCTGATGAACATATTTTCCTCAATGTTCTTGGTAAATACTGTTTCTCCAGTCTTAAATAGCAAAAATTAAAGGACCAATAGTAAAGATGGGAGAACCAGGGAGGGAAAAAATTTTCAGTCAGATTGAAACAGTTAATTCTCATATGAAGTTTTAACATGGTACAAGCTTTACCTAGAAAAACTTCCGCAAACTTCCAAATATCCTTGTGTTATTTTTCTGTCAGCTTATTGTCTCCATTTTATGCAGACACCCTGAATTCTAACAAACAGGAGAGTAGGTTGCCACCAAATCCTCCTCCAAGAAACAACTATTTTAGAATCTTTGATACAGCAGGCATTTAGAATAAATGAAAATGCACTTTGCTGAAATCTGGTGGATGACAGAAAGGAAAGCCAAAATCGCTTCCTAGTTTGCCTTCTACAGACTTGGCTTATAAACCAATTGCAGAATCTCACAGTTTGGTTCTATATGAGGAAATATTTACTCTCTGGCTAGAAAAAATAGCTCAATGAGTCTTTCAATATTTATTCTAAGACAAAAATTATTTTACTAGGTACAGAGTTATCACTGAACAGTGGATGGAACAGAGATGGGCCCTACAGGCCTAGTTTTACAAATCCCTTAAGCTGGTTAACCAGGCCAGTCTCCTACCTGTGCAAAATGTCAGGTAATCTTTAAAATAGTACATGGCCTCAATTAATTCATTTCTCAGCTGCAGGTTATCTATTCATCAAACATCTCATTTAACGTCTGCAACTGCTCTATCCATACCCCAAAGCTTTCTATCCTATGTTTTTCTCAGTCCTTTATAGTCTCATATTGTGGTTCTATCCTGAGAAAAATATATGGAATAAACATTATTTTTGTTTGTTTGTTTGTTTGTTTGTTTTGGGGGGGTACATGATCTGGGAATCGAACCTGGATTTCCAACATGGAAGGCAAGTATTCTACCACTGAACCACCCATGCACCCATAAGCTTTTAATTGTACTAATTTTAGTATTATAAGAAGCAGGAAAGGAAGAGAAAACATGGAGATAAAATAGTACTCTGGTAAAACAGATAAGAGAAATGCTTAAGAAATTTAACATTCTTAACATTCTTAAATGTTAAAAGAAATGACAAAATTTTCCATTTGGGCTAAGATCACTGGGCATACTCCTCTGTGAAGGACATGGAGGCTACCAGGGAAAGGTTCTCAGCTCCTGTCTCAGGCATAGTCAGCCACCTTTCTCTGGGGATGGATGCGTCCTGCCAGGCTAGATAAAATTTCATGGTACCTTCAAGTCTTACAATCTCATGGTTCATGAACAGCAAGCTAGGGTTCAAAGATGAATGGCCACAAAAAAAGTCATGAAATGTCACAAATCATATTAAAATAAAAACAAGAAATTGATCTTGAAAAAGTTCTTCACAGCCAAAAAGAATTTCCTTCGATGCTGATCCAACTTTCAAGTTCGCCAAAAGCAGTTTAACTTCAGTTTGGCAGAAAATTTTTGCGTTTAACTCAGGAGCGAACCCAAGTTTTCTGGAAATAATTTAGCTCCCAGAAAAGTAAACCAGCAGTAGAAATTTAACTGCTAAGACTAAACAACAATGGAAATATTCTTCAAGCATTTATCAGCATGGCTCCAGATACCCGTAACAATCCCCCAAGAAAACAGCCTAAGATATTTCAACTGGTTTTCTTACTGATTACCACTTTTACTTCTTATCATGAGAACATTCCCGATAGAATCTGACTCATTGTCTTCTTTCTATATTCAAGATCAATCACAACTCTGCATGTTTAAATCATCATGAAGATTTGGTCATAAACTAAAAGAAGAAATCTGAATTTATGTTTTAAAATGTTCATTTACCCCACTGCTCCTTCAAACAAAGTACACTGATATGCAATAATTTGTAAAGATTTTTATGTCATGGATACAATTTCCTTCCCAGGGAAAATTCAGAATTCATTTTTAAGTAGGCATTTTTGGCCAACTTATCCCCCCACTTCTACTTTCCTACCACGTCCAATACACAAAGACATGTAAGGTTGCTGTTCTCTACTCCTTGGCTTGGCCACTTATAACATCACCTATGCCTCAGTCCAGGCTGCAGACACATTATTTTAGAGCCATCTTTGCTAGTTCAGGCTTCACGAGTCTGCTACAGATCATGAATCCAGGGCAACTAGTAAAATCCCATGTTGTTGCCCCATATGCTGCATGGATGTTAGCCCAGTACGTGGCACCTCCAGAAATGACCACGAAGCACCCATGTGCCTACCACCCCCTTGGTTCCCTACTCGTAGTATCTGGTTTCTCTGTGAGATATCTGTCCCTTTCACACCATCAGGACCCCTGCCCTCAATGTCCAGCGCCCAAAGCCCTGCCTTTCTTCTGCTGGTCCTCCTCCTGTGGCTGCAGCCCTGACTCCCCGTGAGCAGTGGTCACTCACAGGAAGATGTTAACATGCTTGCTCAGAGTTCTGAGTTTGATGGTAGGTTCCCATCATTACGTCCTAATCAATAATCAACTCTGACAATGGTTAGACCCATGAACATCATGCCCTCCTTGCCTGTCCCACGGTGCCTGCAGAGTAGGCTTCTGAAGTTGGTTCTCTGTACTCATATTTGCCCTGCCTAAGGTGGAAAGTCTTATACCTGGACCCAGCAAGTTCTCTGGCCCTGCCTTCCCTGTGTTTCCTCAGGCTGATGACCAGCCGCATTCTGAGTGATTCTACATGTCTCCAAAGAAACAAGGTTTTGATTTAAAAGCTGCCACATTAAACAAGTCTGGGTCTTCCCAAGTTCTTCACAAACTCTGAAGAACACATGTATCTGTTAAAGATGCATGTAGATATGATCTCTCTTTTTTTAAAAAATATTTTTATTGAGCTATCTTCACACACATACGTCTACCCATAATTTACAATCAGTGGCTCACAATGTTATCACAGTTGTGTGATATTCATCACTATGATCATTTTTAGAACATTTACATCCAGAAGAAGAAATAAAAGTAAAATAAAAAAGAAATTAAAATATAAAAAGAAAAAAGAAAGGAAAAAGAAAAAGCTCATATTTCCCATACCCCTTATCCCTCCCTCTTATTGACCACTATGTTTCAATCTACCCAATTTATTTTATACTTTATCCCCCCTATTATGTATTTACTTTTTATCCTTATTTTTTTTAACTCATCTGTCCATATCCTGGATAAAAGGAGCATCAAACACACAGTTTTCACAATCACATGGTCATACTGTATGTAAAAGCTAAATAGTTATACAATGGTCCTCAAAAATCAAAGCTACTGGAATACAGCTCCACAGTTTCAGGTACTTCCCTCCAGCCTCTCCAGTGCACCATAAATTAAAAAAGGATATCTATAGAATGCATAAGAGCAACCTCCAGGATAACCTCCTAACTCTATTTGAAATTTTTCAGCCACTGAAACTTCATTTTGTCTCATTTCTCTCTTCCCCCTTTTGGTCAAGAAGCAAGTGTCTTATTTCTTATTCTGCCTTCCTGAAAAATTTTTAAAAATATTTTCATTGGGAAATATTCACACGCATGCATTCCAACCATACTATACAATCAGTGGCTCACAATATCAACACATTGTTGTGTACTCTTCACCATGATGATATGAACTCTTTTAAAAGAGAAAAGAGAACTCCTTGAATTATGTCTTCTAGGTAATTAAGAGGTACATGAGTACATGAGGCACATGAGTACATGAGTACCACACAGCAATTAAACCTTTTATTCGCATTACCCCATCCAAGCTCCTCAGATTTCACTATCACTTGGATCTTAAACAATGAGTGATGTGTTACCTGCTAACGGCACACTGTGATCCTGCTGTATTTCTCATTCGTGGTTTATTTATACTACTCCTATTGCCTTAGCTGCTTTAAGAAGAACCAAACACAAGAGGAAGAGCAATAGCATTTATCAACACTAGCTGTCACCTGCCTAACATGCAGATTTAAGTTTGTCAAAAGGATAATAGAAATTTAAGTCACATATATCCAAATAGTCAATTCTGTGTATTTTGGAGATAACCTTTATCTCTGCCAGCTGTATTAATGCTGATTCCAATGGCTCTAGACAACTTGATATCTTAGGCAACCCTTTTTCATTAAGTGCCAATGAAAATTAGACTGTTAAGTCATAACTATGTTAAAAGATCATAGATTTAGGGGAGTTTCAGCTCTGAAGCTTCAAGGAAGTCTCTACCCCACTGGTTGCTCAGACCCTCACAGGAAGTCAAAGGCATGCTAAAGTCGAAGGCATGCTGGGATGCTAAAAGCAAATCTGAGAACATTAACAACTATTCTGCTCTCCCATTAGCTAAAGTGAAATTAAACCAGTATCACAGAAAACAAGAATGGAGTATAACGGAAAGGAAAACGGGGAAATTCATGGAGTGATGAAATAACATTCAGCATCACGACTGATAAGCTTTTATTGTAAAAGAAAAAGCAATTTATTAGGCATCTACTTATGGTGGGCAAAGAACTATAGTGATTACTTCACATCGTAATATTTTTGGTTTGTTTTATATTCAGCTTTGTCCATCCACCATATATATCCATGCTGAAAGATCTCTGAGACTGCTAAGCAGGACAGGAGAAAGGAAAGTGAAGAGCAGTAATAGGAAATGCTGTCGTGACCAAGGATCATCACTAGAAACAAGCCACGTATTCCTATGGGAAACCAAAGTAGAAAAATGCTCTTATTATAAGACAAAGTCCACAAGGAAAGCTGCCAGTGCAGGGATTTCTCATGACGTCCGAGTGGCCACATCTTCGTAAAGGAGGGGTCCATTGCCTGCACCTCTGCCCAGCCGGTGGTCCCTCAGTCCTTATTAATGAAGGCTGTGTCTTTGGAAAGCTGATGTCTAACGCTGAAGCGTAAGGCCATTGACCTTTTTATCCACAAGACAGGCAAGTTTAAATACAACCCCCATGAGAAAGAAAATTATCCTCTTTTCCCAAGACAAGCCCAGATAAACTCTGCCTGACATGAGCCCAGCAGGGCATGGAATATGTCAGGGTGCCTCATCTGGGAGAACACCACAGGCATCCACAGTAGAGGAATGGAGGGGCTGACAAATTTACCCTTCAGGCATTTTTGTCAATTTTCCCCAAATAAATTTGTCATGTAGGAAACTCAAAAGGAAAACCATCAGGAAAAAAAGCCAACAAGACAAAACTTAGACTTTAACAAGAAAACCTGACTATTTAAAATGAGCCTGAGATACAGAGTAGGAATTTTTCATATTGGAAATTACACTCTAGATGCTGCCAACTTGACATTGTGCCCATCTCATTCTCATGTCAAAGTTTCTGTGGCAGATGGCAAGGAGCAAAATGACCCAAAAATGTCCATCCTTTTTTCTTATAATAAAGAGAAGCCGTTAAAAAAAATACACAAAACAGCAGAGCAATAAAGCGAAAAGAAACTGTTCTTATTCTGTAGGAATGGAGCAATATATACTGGTTCCTTAATGTTCTCATCCTTCCATAAAATATCGCTTATGTTTAATAGAGTGTTCACAAATAAAATTTTCTCAGTAACTTTTCTAGTTGGTTTGTTTTGGGGGGAGGATCTTACATGTTTGTAGTAAAAAATGCAAAGAAATGGTGAAAAGTAGGTCTCGCATCCTTGAGAGATTTCGCCTTCTCAAAAGCAACCACTCTTACCAGATTTTTGTGCACCCCCGGATTCTTATTTAACTTTTAATAGAGACATATACGTGTGTGTTGTCCCCCTGTTATACAGATACAGCAATCTAAGCATATTATTTTGTGTCTTACTTTTTTCCACTTACAACATTGAGTATACTGCTCTATATTTATTCTTTCACTTATTAGTTCATTCAACAAATATTTATTGAACATGCACTATTTGCAAGACACTGTTCTAGGCACTGGATACAGAATTGAACAAAGCAATTTCACTTCTATGAAGTAGAGGGAATCATAAAAAAGTAAATGTCTAATAAATATATACTACATCAAATGGTATTAATATTTTAAATAAGAATACAGCTGGCTAAGGGGATGGAGTAACAACAGTGAGTGGGGGGAGGGTTGTTTTATATGATGACATTTCAGTGGAATCTTTAAGGAGAGAAAGAGAAGGTCCTATGGATACCTGAGGGAGGACGTCCAGACAGTCAGGAAGAGCTTCCGCAGAGGCCCTGCAAGGGCTGTGTGATTAGCACAACTGAGGAACAGTGAGCAGGTCACCATGGTTGGAGTGGAGTAAAATAAAGGGGGTCGGGGCAGGGCGCAAGGGTTGTTCAGTGGTAGAATTCTCGCCTGCCATGCGGGAGACCTGGGTTTGATTCCCGACCCATCAACTTACCAAACAAGCAAACAAAGAAATCAACAAAAACAAACAAACAAATTCAGCAAATGGTACTGCAATAACAGGCTACTCACATGGAAAAAAGAATGAAATGTGACTCTGCCATACAGCATACAAAAAATAAAGGAGAGAGGGATAGGAAATGAGACTGGGGAAGGAGGAAGGCCAGATTATGTGACCCCCTCACAGCTGATGGTCAACCCTTTGGCTTTTACTCTGCGATGACAAACCACTGGAGAGTCTCGAGCAAAAAGTGACCTGATAGACTTCACATTTCAGAATGATAATTCTGACTGCTATGCTCAGAAAAAGCTGCAGGGAGCAAGGCTAGAAAGCAAGAGACTAATTAGGAGACTGATACAGTGGTCCAGGCAAAAGGTTATACCAGTAAGGACATGTGGTAGCAGTGGAAATGGTCAGATCTCGATACATCATGGATATGGAGCTGTCCAGAGTTACTGATGGGCTGGATGTCGAGACTGGAAAAAAGAGAGGCACCAAGAATGACTTTGAGAGTTCTATAGCCTGAACTACTGGAAAGATGGGGTTACCGTTTATGGCAATAGGAAGGCTGTGGGAATAGCAAGACTGGCAAAGGGGGGGGGGCGGATCAAAACTTCAACTTTAAACACAGCAGGTTTGATAGGTCTATCAGAATTCCAAGTGGAAATGCCCAGTGGGTCACAGGACATATGAGGCTGGATGTAAGGAAGAGACTGACATTGATTGCTGTCATCATATCAATGGCCTTCCTAAACATGCACCCATTGCAAATAGGCTACTTTTGGTATATTTAAGACTCCCTTGTTCTTTTTAAACAGCTGTATAAGAAACTTTTTATTTTAAATTGAAATGAAGATAATGACTTTCAGAAAAGTCTGAACACACAGCGTTCGCTTTTAGTTCTTTTCTGCCCTTGACATGGGAAGCATATGGCTCAAGTTACTTAGAAAAAGTATCTACCACTGCACAATACCCTAAGGTAGAACCTCATGGAAATCAGCCCAGAAAGGCAAGGTTGTGACCTATTTTTAAAAAGCAGTAAAGGAAATAGAAAAAATTTCCATCATAATAAGTGTGATGATCTGCACACAGTGGGCCCTCAATAAACACTGACTGACAATTTTTGAAACCCATTAGAATATTTAATAGTCTTCCCTTCTGGAAAAGTATCCTTAAGTCTTACCTAAATCCCCAATGCAATTTTCAGCTCTTTTTGCATCCAGCAGAAATGAAAATTTGTTGACCACTAGGCTCTGTTATAACAGTCCTTCATATACTCACACACAGATTATATTGCCCCATGCTCTTCCATCCTTTAAGTAAAATAATTCTATTTACTTTAAACTCCCTTCTTCAGGTCTTACTTTCCATCTTCTATTCATATGAATGGCACTCATTGAGACTGAAACATAGGCTGTCATGCCATTCTTTTTGCACTGTTAAATGATACATCAAAAATACAATTTCTATCTTGTTGCCTCATGTTCATCTGTCGGTCATAAATGTTTAACTGTTTGGGTCATTTCATATCTAGACCTCCATTAGCAACTCTACAATCTTAATTGCTCTTCTGATTCATCTTCTTAAAGATTCTTTCTTTTTTTTTTTGGTGCGTGGTCCAGGAATCAAACCCAGGTTCCCTGTATGGAAGGTGAGCATTCTATCACTGAACCACCCATGCACCCCTTTAAGGATCCACTTTTTTATTATAAAAACATCTATACAATGAAACCATTGCACAAGGAAAACATTTTCATTATTAAGACAATGATTCAAGTGCACAGGCAGAAAAAGCTTTTTATCCAAAATGAAATAGAGGCAATAAAGAAAAACTGAAGACAATCAAGCCATAAAGACAGCTGATTATAAAGAGATTTAATATTTATTGACTTCTATTTTTAAAATATACTTACCTTGGGAGGGTAGAGATTTGAGCAAAAGTTTAGGCACCATCTGTGAGCTTATTAGCAATGTCTCATCACTGCCTTAATGTTTAACTTTTTAAAAAGGTATTTCTTAATACTGTGTACCATCAGTTCTACCATTACTTTCCACCACCACACGGTCAAATATTTCTATCACTTTTAATATCCATCCAAAGACATTTTCTAAAAATTACTCTAGGAATTTAAAAGGACAAAGAATGGAAGTTTCACTGTGTTTTGAACCTCAACCATTAGAAAACACATGATCAGACAAAGTAAGAGAGAATAGGGTCTCAGAGTTGTGAAAATTGAACCTCTTTGCTAGAAAGCTATATGGAACTTTAGTCACTCGACATTCTTGGATCTAAGAATTCTCATGAAGAGTAGGTACCAAATGATTTGTAAGATCTCTGCTGTTAGAAAATTCTGTGCTTTCTGTGAGCACAATTAGTTGGGGTAGAGGAAGATCAGTGACAGCACAAATCACACACACAGTAAATGCTGTATTAACTGGGTGGTCCTGGTATTATATTTGCATGTCTAACCCAGGTCCTTCCATAGGACCTGCCACATGACCAGCAGGAAATACGACACCATACCTGAGCCTGAAGATAAACTCTGGGCTTTCCTGAAACAAAGGTTCAGGATCCTAGTTTCTTGGGAAGTCCCAAGAACAATAATGACTTAGGGTAATAGCCGTACATAAGGAAATCTTCCCCAACTCCCCCTGCAGAGATTGCAAAGGACACTGGAGAACGCTTCTTACTGTAATCTTTCTTGTGGGCAGAAATCTCCCCAGTGGACAGAAGCTGGAATGTTTAAGATTTTATGATCACAGCTCTCACTTTTCACAGGGAAGTGGCTCAAAAGACTAATGCCTTTGTGATTCATTCATCCTAATCCTCCCTCTTACGTCAGTTTTGTAAGAATTTAGTTACGTTACAAACACCTAGATAAGTAAAGTGTCAACTATTCCTCTACATGCATAATATTAATATTATCTCATTTAATTCTCATGTCACACTTTGCAAAAGCTACAATTATGAGGAAACTGAGGCACAGATAAGTTAAGAAACTTGCCTATGGTCAAATCCAAAGTCCACACTTTAACCACTATGCTACTATGTATACTCTGGACTAGTTAGCAGATGAATGGTGCATCATGGAAGGGGATTACATTTTGCCTTCAGTTTAAAAATGAAAGACTTTCAAAAACTGTATTTGTTATCCTTCCCCTCTCTCTCCATTTTTACATTTTACTTAATTTCTAGAGGCTTCTTCACAATAGATTCCGATATCACCTAAAGCATGGCTGAATTTTTTCCTGGGGGTGGGAGGTGGAGTTTAGGATGCCCTTTGTTGTTCATAATAAATTCTTCTTCAACTGAAGTTAGCCTGAATATGTTTCTATCTCTTGGATCCAGAAAACATCCTTGATTAAGATGCCAGCTTATGGTATATGTACATTAGTAAAAAACGAAGTCCAGATGCTACCACATTTCCCACTTGACAAGGGGTGATTAAAACTGAAAAATAGTATCTGCCAACTTTATTGAAGCCCACTGGTTTAAAAATATATTAAATAATTTTTCCTTTGATTTTTAAAAGGATCTAAGGTGAAACATCAATATAGTTATTTTGGACCAATAAGCTAAAGTCATTTTGCCTTTGAGATCTATAAGAAAACTCAAGGGCACTCTACATCTTGCCTAATGCTAATCAGAACAACAGGAATTTTGGAGTTTTGAGGAATTTTCCTTGGAAATTCTTTACCACTTGTGGGGGAGCTAGGGAGTGTTTAAAAGGGGAGTTTGTATGGTGCTGTCTTGGGTTTCTGTGATTTTCCTACATCTTCCTTTGATTTATAGTATATTTTCCTACTTTCAGAATTTAACCAATAGCTATTATTAAAGAGTTAAGACCTACATTTCATTCAAAGCCCAGCTACAGCTAGCTGCCTCCTCCCCAACATGATACTCATTACCCTGTCAATTTCCTTCACAGCACCTCTATCGATATATAAAGTTCTAACTTATTTATTTACATATTATTGTTTTTCTCCCTCATTAGAACTTAAACAGGGGAAAGGGACTGTATCTGATGGTTCACCACTATACCTCCACTGCCTGGCACAGTTCTGAAAACCTAGCGGCAACCTGTTAAATTAGGGTACCTAACAGCTAACTTCTCTAACAAGTAGACCAAAACATAGAACAACTCAAACACAACCAAAATTTCTTTTTCATTCATGAAGAGTCCAAGTAAGTTGCATGTGGGATTACGGGGACTTGCTCAGAGAACCAAGTTGCTGGTTCCTTTGCCAGCTTCAACATGTGGTTTCACGTTATGCTGTCCATTAGCATGCAGTGAACAGAATGGGAAAAGACATGGAGAAACATGCATGGGAAGTTTTTATGGGCAGACTGGAAGTAGCTCACATCACTCTGTCTATAGCCATCGGTCAGATCTTAGTGAACAATTCACCGTCAGTGGAAGCTGAGAAATGCAGATCAGTTACGTGCCCAGAATATGGCGTTTTAAGAGTGGCTAGCTGTCCCTACCACAGCACTTCATAAATGTATGCTGAAGAAGAGATGAGAGCAAGAGAAGCAAAGAAGGATGGGAGGCTTTTCTTCTCACAGCTGAGTGTGATGCTGCCTCTTTCCTCTGAAACGCAGGCTGCTCTGCCTGACCATCCAGTGGACACGAAGGACATACCACCGTGGACTACAGGGATCAACATATGCATTTGCCCTGTCTTCCTGTAGACTGCAAAGTCCATTAAATCAGGAGGTTTTCTTTTTTTTTTTTTTCTCCCCAAACTCCAGTTTCCTTGAATAAGGTCATGTTTGTAATAAACGCTAAATGTATGTTTGGGAAAAAAGTAAAACAAAATCCTCCTGCTCCACAAGTACCGAGAGAAAGAGAAATGAGATAGTATAAGCCACAAGCAGCTGAAAGTTTTCCACTGACCAAGGTTCAGCTCGGGAGACTCCAATTCACAATCAGGTTCTAAATACCTACTGGGAGCTGGGCCTAGTATAGGGTATATATATTTCAATCCTTTAAGTATCATTGTTGAGTAGTGACCGCAAACACTAAACACTTACAACAGGAGATAATGGGGATCCTGCTGTAAGATATTGGCAAGCAAAAGTAGTTCAAGGTTTTAGCTCAATCAGAGACAAGCCCTGATGACTTTAAGGAAGTCTTTTTTTTATTTTGTTTTGTTGCTGTTTTTGTTTGTTTTACATTTTTTCCCACATTTTATTGAGCTATGGTCACATACGATATTTTCCATCCAAAGTGTACAATCAGTGTCTCACAGTATCATCCCCTAGTTGGGCATTCATCATCACACTCAATTTTAGACCATTTTCATTACTCTAAAAAGAAAAATATCAGATAGATATAAAGGAAGAAAACCCCAAACACCCCATATCTCTTATCTCCCCTTATTATTGCCCCTAGTATTGGTGTGGTACATGTTACTGTTGATAAAAGACTATTAAGGTATTGCTGTTAACTACAGTCCGTAGCTTACAATAGATGATTTTCCCCCATAGACCACTCTATTATTAACTCATTGTATAGTTGTCATACATTTTTAGTTGTTCAAGCAAGAACTTATTTATATTTGTAGTGTTAATTGGTGACATAATACAACTTTAAACCACCCCTTTCAACCAAATTCACCTAAAATACAGCGCTATTACTTATAATCCCAATAACAAGCTGTCCTTACCTCTACCCATTTCTGAACATTTAAGTTCAACCTTGTTAAAAACTCTGTACATATTAGGTAACTGCTCCTCTTCTCTAGTTTCTATCTCTAGGTGCCATATAATCTACATTTTAAGACTCTGGGTTTACATATCCTAATAAGTTCACATTAGCTAAAGCATATAATATCTGTCCTTCTGTATCTGACTTATTTCACTCAGCATTATGTCCCTAAGGTTCATCCATATTGTCATGTGCTTCAGGATCACATTCCCTCTTCTTGCTGCATACTATTCCACCATATGCATATACCACATTTTGCTTATAAATTGATCTGTTGGTTGTTTCTATCTTTTAGCAGTTGTGAATAATGCCGTTATGAACATCAGACTGCAAATGTCCGTTCGTGTCATTGCTTTCAGATCTTCTGGGTAAATACTGAGTAGTAGGTACACATGACTAATTACTGGGTCATAGGACAACTCAATATATAGTTTCCTGAGGAACCACCAAACTATCTTCCATAGTAGCTGTACCATTTTACACTCCCACCAGCAGTGAACAAGTGTTCCTATTTCTCCATATCCTCTCCAACCTCTATAGTTTCCTGTTTGTTTAACAGCAGCCACTCTTATAGGTATGAAGTGATACTCATTGTAGTATTACATTTCCCGAATAGCTAATGAAGATGAACATCTTTTCATGTGCTTTTTAGCCATTTGTATTTCTTCTATGGAGAAACATTTATTCATATCCTCAGTCCATTTTATAATTGGGTTGTTTGTCCTTTTATTGTTGAGTTGTAGGATTTCTTTATATATACTGATATTAAACCCTTATCAGATACTTGGTTACCAAATATTCTCTTTGAAGGGAGCCTTTTAAAAAGGATTTGTACATTCTAAAAGAAGATATTTTTATTCTTCTGTTTCCAGGCAGTAGCATAATTTTGAGTCACCCTCATGGCAGGGAATGAGGCTTGGTCTGCCAAGCATCCAAAAGCAGCTTCAAAGTAGGTCACTGGTCACAAGAATTAACTGGGTCCAGCCAACGGTGTTGTTATGAGGTGGGTTGGAATAACACCTTAGCATCCTGGTTGGGGCAGGCTCGCCTACCTGAGGGTGTTCTTAAATCATCAGTGCAAGTTGTGGAATAATTTGAATGATGACTATTTATGCGAGGCTAATTGTACAGTAAACCTGATCAAGTACAGACTAGAGACTGTTCATCAAAGTCTATATATTTGACCAATTGTAAGAGACAGGTGGCCCATAGGAAAAGCAAAGCTGGATAGGAAATACTTGCCTTTCAAGTTAGCCCATCTCTCACAGACTTCAGAACCAGAGATTTTAGGGCCACAAGGAATCTGAACTATTACTTGCCACACTTCCACATGCATTTCTTCCTAATATTTCCAGCCCTCTGCTCTCAATCCACAGACTAAACATCTGGATTATTATTTTTTTTTGTATGCTGTATGGCAGGGTCATATTTCATTATTTCTCTATGTGAGTATCCTGTTATTGCAGCACCATTTGTTGAATATTTTGTTTGTTTTTCGGTTTGTTTTCTGGGAGGCGCATTGACCAGGAATCAAACCTGGATGTCCCACATTGCAGGCAAGAATTCTACCCCTGAACTACCCTTGTAACCCCTGGATTATCTTTTAAAAACAAACAAACAAAAACTATCCCATCTCCTTCCCTCCTTCTCTCCCTTCCCCCTCCCCTACCCTGTCCATTACTCTACTTAGCAATTTTATAATTCGGTTATTTACTCCCTTGACAGTGTATGAATGATATAACAAAGAAATCAGATTGGAGAGTTGCTTACATTTGTCTGTACAAAGATGCTCACACAGCATTATTTAGAGTAACAAGAAAATTGGAAACAATATCCATGCCCATTAGAGTAATGACATAGAGCAATATGCATTTTCATGGAATGATGGTCACAATACATTAAATGAAAAAAAATGTACTGAAAAAAATGGACAATATTCATTCTTTCATTTTCTTCAACAAATATCTACCATGGCATCCACTGTTCTCGTCATCAAGGTTATGGTAGGGAACATCATGGGAGTTTACAGTCTGTTGAAGAGGCAGACACTAAGCAAATAAAAGTACAAATACAAATACAATTTTAAATGGTGGCAAGTACTATGAAGCAAAATGCAGGATAATGTGAATTTATAACTACTGCCAATAGTAATACTTGTATGTTAGTGAAGTGCTTATATGAGTGTGGGTAAGTGTATATAAGGAGAAAGGCTAGAATTATATATATATAAATTCAACAGTGATGAGCGCTAAATGATCTCACTCATACCATGTGTTTCTTTTGTAATAAGAAAAATACTTTTTTTTTAAAGAAATGGGTTTACTAAACTTGTCATTTAGTTTACTTATGTGTCAGGCAACCATTAGATTTAGTGATCAGTTCTTTTCCACCTTTGAGATAAAATATGAATTTATATTTATTAACTTTAGAGTTCATAAGCACATATTACTTTTACACATGTGAAAGTAATAGTAATAGAAAGCTTTGAGAAAAAGAGAAGCCAGGCAGATGGCATTTTCCCAGGCGAGACAGCTGGTCATTAAAGGCAGGGGAGCCCTTAAACCCCAGCACTCACCAGCACCCAAGAGAGTCGACACCTCTACTTGACAACAACGTATGATCGATCCTTTGCTAAAACTGAAGCATCGGTTATCTCAATATGAGAGACCTAGAAGGTGATTAAATCATTTCTGATAAAATATTCCGTATAAAAATATACAGTTAAATTGTAACATTTTATCTTTGCTATTTATAGAGCTTCGTGGCTATTTACACAACCCGTTCTTGTACTTTTAGTAGCTCAAGCTTACCTGCCTCTTCTCACTGACATTCAGAGAACCCGTGATAGGAGCAGGGGCTCTTCTCCAACAGAGCACAAAGGGTCAGCTCAGGACTCCCCTCTCAGGTGACCTCAAAGGCGCCGAGGCTGACAGCCATTGAAAACAGTTCAAGAGCCTACTCTAGAGTATCAAAGTTCCTTTTTAAAAATTGCTCATAATGGCAATGCTCATTTTTAAAACGAGCATTGTTCAAACACCGAAAAGAACTCAGAAAAAAGTTATTTTAAAAGTCTCCCAAATTCCCACCACTGTTAGTAGTGTCGTGAGCATATTCTTCCACCTCTTTCTCCATGCACAGAAATCTACTGATACAATTTTTATGCTGATAGGATTATTCACCTCTGTTTTAAAACAAGAGTCAAGCAGATATATTAAGTTTAAAAATAAGTAAAATTCAACTTGGGGGTGGAATATCAAGTGTCTATTCCTTGATCTGAGTGCTAATTACACGACTGTGTTCATTTTGTGAAAATGTGGGCTGTACTTTATCATCTGTGTACTTTGTCATTTTGTATGTTATACTTCAATAAAATTTTTACTTAAAAATTCTTGATTAAAGTTCCGGAAGATGACAGAAGAGGATAGGTCGTGTTCACCCCTGCTCCAAGGAACAGCTAGAGAAGCGACAGGAAGGCGACTGGGACAGCGATTCCAGGGTGTAAGTGACCTGGGAGTGTCTTCTACACCACACAGGGAGGCCCTGGTGGAAAAACCTGAAGAACTGAGACCCAGAGAACTGGAGACCATCCAGCTAGTGCAGCAGCCTGTCATGCCCGTTTCCAGGTGGAGGCCTGGAGCCCTCAGATGTGCATGGACGGGGAGACAGGGACTAGGAAGTAAGCCAAGCCACGGTCCTTGAACATGCTCGTGCAGCCTCCAGCAACCCGCGACTCACCCCACATCCCACATACCTGAACCCTGACTCCCGAACCCCAACATCACTCCAAGCACTCCTGCCCCTATGTCCCTCCCTCCCCACACACACCTGTCTCAGGCTGACCCACCTGTCCTGAGCAAGCACAAGTCTCACCTCACCCCTCCAGAGACATGTGCACCTGTGCCCAACCCCATGACCCGCCCCCCTCTCTGCCCCTGGCAGGTGGTTCCCTGTGCATCCAGGCCCCAACCATTCACTTTCATACCCGGGCCACACCCACCCCAGCCTACACAGTCGCATAACCCCACCCCACATCCCCAGTTCTGCACATGTGTACATCAGTGTAAGGACCTCCCAGATATGCACACGCATAATGCACACCCAAGCCACACCCCCTAGCACTGTGCAAGCAGTGACCTGTGCATCCAAGCTACACCAGCCCCAGCCCCTGCAAACACAACCCCAGCCAGCTGCCCCTGAGCTCTGCGCATGCACATACCAGGGCCCCACCCCACCGACCCCCACATGCTCACAACTACGTTCTCCCCGCTGGGCACGCATGCATCCGTGCACCAACCTCTTGACCCC